>JAXGGA010007824.1:0-60317 GCA_038373865.1 Uloborus plumipes | reverse complement strand
TTTAAAATGTACTACTTATTATTATAATATAACACAAAGTTTCTTAAAGAACATTCCTTTACATCAAAATCTATTTCGCTTGTTCCATAATTTCAGAGACAGGAAAACATCAAAAAGTTATTAAATCTTGTTCAAAGTTTATAATACCATTTAGTTTTCTAGACTCGAAAAAAGACTACAAAAACCTCCCATTTGCAATTTGAAGTGAGCAATGTGAGTTAAAACATGTTTTCAAACGACAATGATACCTTGCACCCTTTGAAATTAATAATTTTAAAATGACAATCGATGTAGGTACAAACTTGTGTACCAAACAGTTATTTTAAAGGATAATTAGTGTTCGAAGTCTTCTTCAATAAATTACAACATTTTATACTAAAATTTTTTGACGTTATATTGAAGAAGGATAGAGACCGGTAAAAAATCTTGAGAGTAAAGTTAGAAATTTTACAGTTTATTGCCGTACAAATTAGCTGAATTATACTGTAGAAACATCAGTATCATACTGGCAGCAGAGGTTCCAGTTTAAAACGGTCAAATGCACTTTCATAAACTGTAAAATTAGTAATTTTACAGTTTATTACTGTAAAGGGAGTATTTTTGCAGTTCAGTATTGTAAAAGTAGAAATTTTTAGTTTATTACTGTAAGATTAGTAATTTTTAATTTATTGCTATAAAATTAGCTGTATTATATTGTAAAAACAACATTCATTTTTGTACAGTGTGGGACAAATTAATTCGGATATGAGGGAAATGTTGTATTTTGTATGAAGTTCATGTATCATCAAAGCCGCCCCTCCTCCCTTCCTTGTAATTCGAATGAATTTAAAAAAAAAATCCAACAGCAAAATACTTATTTCCGTTATTTCGTAGATTTTTTCCAAACAATGAATAAATTAGAGGCGTAGGAGGTATCCTCCTCAATCACCAGTACCAAACTAGCCCCTCTATTTCGGTGGCAGTGGGAAACAGCCCCGAGGCTCGTCGGAGTCCCCGCTGGTGCTTCCAAGGGGGAAACCCGTGGGGTACACCTGAGATGCACCCTAGACAGCCAGCTGGGGATGGATACCCGGATTGTAAATTACCGAGCGTAATCGGCCATTCGCATCCAGGATTCGGCCATAAATAAATCGAATGGAATATTGAGGAAGAGATCACTGCTGTGAAAAAGGGTGCTTCTGATGAGCCCCCCCCCCCCCCCCCTCCACCGATTCCGATCGCAGGAAGACACTCGTGAGAAAACTTCTGACGTGTTAAACATGCGATCAACATTGAACGTTATTGATGTTGGCGAGTTTCTGCTTCCCCGCGGAGCCCGTTCTAATCTGCTTCGCCCCTATTCCTCAAGGGGTGGAAGTGGTAAACAAAACTGAATTGCAATCGGAAATTGTCTGCCCAATTCGGAAAAGACCCCCAGGGTGTAGAAGAAAGTTCAATTTTCCACAATGATAATTAAATCTCCAAAACCAGCATATGGTCAGAGTGATTATTTTTAATTGGTTTGAGATAGTTTGGGGAGAAAACTTTTCTGTAAAAATATAGTTCGTTTAGGGTTTTTTCTGTCGACACCAGGAGTTCGGTGAGAGGAGTTTGGGGGTCAATCCCTTCTTCTTTGGAACAACTTTGAACACCTAAGTGAGGTTTTATTTTTATTTTTTCTGTTTTTATGTAGTTTGAAACACAAATATACCAAAGGTAAATATACCAAAAAATATACCAAAAGGCTTAATAAAGCACTTTCCTATTATGGACTTTTCAAAAAGTAATGGAGGAAAAGTGGATAGATTTAGTAATTAAAATTCTAAACTACTAAATTTTTTGTATGTATGTATTTATATACCATAAATATCTAATTATTACATTATTTCATCATTGTCGAGTTTATTTCAGAAACTTTTTTACCACTAACATTCAGTACTTTTCTCAAATAACTACTGAATTACTCAGAAGAAAAAAATATTCCTTTGTACCTGAAAAGTAAAATAGGATGATCCAATGTTTTTGGGTACAAATTACGCAGATTTCTGCAGACACGAGTTTCGGAGCTACTAGGAACCCCTTTTCACGGCGAAGAAGTGTGAGCTTTAGAGTGAAAAAACTTCCGAGAAAAGCAACACGGATTATTCTAACTGCATTATTGTTAAGTTTTGAAATGAGTGTCACATTGGTAAGATTAAAACCAATCCCTCGTATAATCACATACCCTGCTTAAGTGAATCTCATGTTGGCACTATATAATATTTGTTTAAGTGGGGCTGACAGTGTAAATATGCGTCATGAACATATTCCTTAATGAGACACTCTGTCTAAACGCTTTCATGCAGGTATATCTATTTGTATTTAAAGTATTTTAAGGAATTGTGGAAAGATTATTTCAAAATAATAGCAATAATCTCTTGAAATTTACACTGTAAAAAAAAAAAAATGAACTGTTGTTTTTACAGTATAATACTGGCAGCCGAAGTTCCAATTTAAAACTGTGAAATGCACAGTGATAAACTGTAAAACTAGTAATTTTGCAGAAGCTTACTGTAACGTTAGAAATGTTACAGCTTATTGGCGTAAAATTTAGCTGTTTATTTCTGTAAAAACAGCAGTGAAATACTGGCAGCAGAGGTTCCAGTTTAAAACTGTAAAATGCACGGGAATTAACTGTAAAATCAGCAATTTTACAGTTTAGTACTGTAAAAGTGGAAATTTTACAGTTTGTTACTGTAAAATGGCAAATTTTTACCATTTATTGCTATAAAATTAGCTGTATTATACTGTAAAAACAACATTCATTTTTTACAGTGTAACCGTATCTTCGCTCTCTCTATCGCCAAGACATCCCCTAAGATTTATTATGAAATATTCAAGTTGCTTTTCTTAATTGATGAAGCAAAGAAAAATGTAAAACAGCGTTGAAAAGCTGCAGAAGCTCTTTATGGAAAAATCTTCTATTGATTCCTTAAAAAGGGGGTGAAATTGAGAGATCCAAAAGAGGTTAAAATTGCTTCTGAAACCGCCTCATTGTTTCCTTGAATAATGCCAGCTTTTCAAATAGAAGAATGAATAAAAACTATAGGGGAGGGGTTGCCGGAGGGGGAGGCGGGAATCAGTCTTCTTAATAAACGTCCATTTTAGAATTTACCAACATCGTTCGCTCATTGATTCTCCGCCCAAGCTACTTATGGATCTGTCATAAAACTAATGGCTTGCACCAAATCGGAAAATGCCGCCTGCCTCCCGATTTTTTAAAAGAAAGAGACTGTTTCTCTTGAAGCAGTCCAAAAATATTGCCGGGAGGGGTAAGAAAAAAAATGACAAAAGGGCAGGAAAAAAAGTAGATAAATGATACGAAAAGAAGCGAAGAAAGCCCCCCCCCCCATCAGACCCGAGGAGGAGCGTATAACGATTCCTTGTCCTTAATCGGAGTTGGCGACGAAAAATGATTTTCCGATTAATGCGCGCCAAGCTTGTATTCGCGTCATTGCGGACATGGTAATGAGGCAGAACCTCTCGCTAAAAAAGTTACTTCGAAACTAAAGAATCTGAAAAAAGAAAAAAAAGAAACTCACCCCCCTAAAAAAAGAGAAAGTAGGCACCACGAGCTTAACCGTTTCTTCTGTATAATAAATCACCACCATCACAAAAGAGGGACCACTTCTTCATAGTTGTTTTTTTCCAGCTTTTGATTTATTTTTGAATACTCTAATGTGGTATATCGCCGGGGAGGTCTGAATGAAGAAAAGGCAATAATAATGGGGGGAAAACACCATTCAGTCCATTATTCTAGTGAATAATCGCCCCACTTTGAATATTTCCGCAAGTGAGTGAGACGCAGTTATCACTTTTCTATTGCTCGTTGATCATTCGCTTTCATTTGGGGGGTTGGGGGGTGGGGGGAGGACCGAAAATGGCGCCTGCAGATAGAGGGGAGTCCGCACCCTTAATGGTATGCTTGGCAGTTTATGCTGATCTACACCCTCGCCGGATTTGATTGGTGTGGGGTGAGCATCTCTTTACACAGCCTCGAACCTACAGAGATGAAGATTAAGATTAATGTTTGAGGTTTGGAATGTTTGTTGAAGTAGGCGCCGGTGAGTGCTATACTTAGGACGTTAATCATGAGATATCAACTTTTCCCGCTTCTTTTCTTTTTTTTTTTCTGTCTTTGCTTTAAGAAAGAAGAAAGGATCATGAATCCATAAGCAAACAAAAATGGGTTTTGCCCTAAAAATTTACAGTAACGAGCTGCAATGAAAAATTTATGTTCTAAATAGCTTAAAGATTATCTTTTTATTTTCAAGCAGTCAGGCTTGAAATTTTCAACTAATACAGTTTCGGGTTTTCCAGTGAAAAACTCCAACAGTAAACTTTCTTGAGAATTACAGATACCGAAATACAAAGTTCACAATTTGATGATTCAAATTCATTTGAAACTATTTTAATTCATTTTAACCGACATTTTTTAATTCATTTTAACCGGCCAAAACCTTTTTTTTTTCTTGGTGCAGGAAAGAAGAATTGATCATGAATCCATAAACAACCCAAAATGGGTTTTGCCCTAAAAGTTCAAAGTAATGAGCTGCAATGAAAAATATATATTCTAAACAGTTCAATGATTATATTTCTTTTTTTTTGAATAGTCTGGCTTAAAATTTTCAACTAATTAAATTTCGGGTTTTCCAGTGAAAAATTTTAACTGAACTTTCTGAAGAATGAAACATACCGAAATAAAGCACAATTAGTAGATTCATATTCATCTGGAACTGTTTTAATTCGTTTGAACCCACTAAACTCTTTTTAAAAATTAATCTCTCATAAAATTTTTTATTTCATTTAGGACATTAAAAATCGTTATGTAATCAACATTCGTAAGCTTCGGCCATACACAGTGGCAACCTTTAAGGGTCACCTACACGCAACGGAAAATCCGTTTCTTCAGGAAATCCTCTATGTGTGTATGGTGCATGCTTGGAGTCGATTACGGGAAAATGTAATCGATTACGATTATGATTACGAGTAGGGATGTACCGATTAATCGGCCATAATCGGCCACTTTGCCGATTATTAATAATCGGCAAAATCAGTCCGATTAATCGGCTGAAAGATATTTTTCAGATATTATTCTTTAAAGTATACTTTCACTAGGAAATTATGATGAATAATTTTATTAACAGTAATAATAATCCTCACAGTTGATATAAGGATTTTTTAAAATTAATTCTCCTACATTGAGTAAATGTACTTAGACAATGATGCAAAATTATTCATGTGGCGATAGTTTTCTATTTAGCACAGTGCTTTCAGATAACCTCTAATTTTCAAAGAATAAAAGTATTGAATTAAATTGCTACTAATTACTAAAATATATGAATTAAAAGTACTCCGAAATTGGAGTATTCACCACACACTCCCCCTCCCCTCCTTTTTTTATAAATTTTTATTTCCAATTAACATAACTAGCAATGTGTTAATAATATTATTGACACTAATATGAAAATTGGTTCTAAGAAATTTGATAAAAGATTGAAATTATTTTGTGAAAACTAGGAAAATGGAAAATAAAAATCTTTTCCCAGAAATAAATTATTACTTACTATTTCTAAACTTGAAATTGTATAAGAGATAAAAAACAGTGATGGTGAAATTGGTAGTATATAGAAAAACAATTGTCCTTATCATTAATCGGCTCAGCCGATTAATCGGTAATCGGTAATCGGCTAATTTGCTTATCGGTGCATCCCTAATTATGAGCACGAAAAATTGGAGATTACAATTACGATTATGATTACAGTCCTTGCCAAATCTCCATTACGATTACGGCAACGATTAGATTATATAAAAAATGTAATCGATTACGATTATTATATGCCCATTACGATCTCGATTACACGATTGCAGCCTTGGGAGGAATATATATATTATATATATACAACGGAGGATCCAGAAATTTTCGTTAGGGGGGTCAAGTTTCAGTGCACCTTATTAGTTAAGCGGGAGGAAAACGAATCATGCAAAATTTAAACCTTCTTTAAAATATCATTCAATATAATACAGCAAGTAATATTTTTTGTTATATTGTGTCAAAATTAACCATTTATTTATTTTGGTAAAAATTTACTATCACGAAAAATATAAACTGGCAATTTATAAGTTGTCTGCATGTAATTAATGTTGGAATTGTAAAATTCTTAGAAATAAAGTTCTCAAAGGAATTTTTATAAAATTCTCAAGTAAAATTTAACATTTCTTAAGCATAAAAAATGTCTTAAAAATCTATAAATAGGCAACTTTTTCTTCTTTTATATACTTATCGATTAAAAATAATATGAGCATTAAAATATAAAGCATAAACCAAGATTAAATTACATGTGAAAATATTTTGAAGAAAAAAAGTCAGATTACACGATTATAAGGCTAAGGCCGGAATTCAAGTGAAACACGGACGATCGCAACTCACCATTGCAATCACTAATTCCGAAATTTGGATTCAAGTGAAACGTTACAATCGCTGTAAGATGCTATTCTATCGTAATTCGACTTCCGGTAGCGATTGCAATTTGCGATCGCCTCGAAGCGATTGCAATGGTATTTCACTTGAATTCCCACCTAAATTACGATTATTGAAAGAAAGATTACAATTACGATTACACAAGAGATACTAGATTAAAATTACGATTACACGATTACGAGTGTCCCATTTCCAAATTACGATTACGATTACAAGAAAAAGTAATCGATTACGCGAATTACGATTACGTAATCGGCGATTATTCCAAGCGTGGTATGGTGAATTCTGTTGAGATATTCTCGCGAATCTCCGGACCCTCCTCTTTTGAGGTTTTCCTCAAGGAACACTTTTGGATTTTCTGGAGCGTGTGGAATTTACCTTTTTAATACCTTTAAAATCAAAACGCATAACATGACAAACCGGTTAGCACAAAATGGTATACAGAGGTGGGGCAATATAAAGTGAAATTTAAAACAAATATTTTAACACGAAATTCTTTAAACATGAAAAAAAAGTTAGTTTCTCTCAGTTTCACGTTAAACGCTTTAAATATACATTATAGAGACTTTTTTATTTATTTGTCTTTTTATTTATTTTTATTGTTTTTAATACGCTTTTATTAGTTTCACATGTGAGTTTGTTTGTTTGTATGTATGTATGTATGTATCTCTGAATAAAAGATAAAATTCACGTTCTTTGCAAATATGAAAGTAACATATATAATACTATTGTTAATACTAAAGGCTAAACTATATTACATATTGATGTATTATAAGCGTATACTTAGCGGATATTCAATAGTTTTGAAAACTATTGCTTTACTCTTAAAGCGTATTTTTTAGTTTTTTTAAAACTATAATTAAGGTTATTTATTTATTTAGTTCTTCACTCTAATCATATAAATCCTGAGCGAAACTTCAAAATTCTTCATATGTTTCTTCGATGGTTGCAGTAACCAGGGCTGGGCACGTTGTCAGTTTGGTGTTTGGTCGTAGCCGCCCTCCCCCTCCCCCCTAAAACTTATAAAACGTACACTACATCAATTCTCAGTCAACAGCCTCTCTTCAAACAATCTGCCCCCAGGGACGTCATTTCGAAATTTTTCAGGGGGGGGGGGGCAAAGGGTGCACACACAATGTAAAATTTACCAAAAAGTGGCACAAAACAGGCCCACTTATATGCCAATACATTGATTTCCCAAATTGAGGGGGGTGGCAATGTTATATGTTGGGGCCAGTTATATGGAGGGAGGCAATTGACCCCCCTGCCCCCCTAAATGACGGGCCTGCTGCCCCCCTCCATGTAACTTTAGAGTGAACACTCTGATTTCGATACACTTATTTTCGTTTGAAATATCTCGGGGAGGAAAAATCAGTCCCCTTTCGATTCGAACGCTTTTTCGTTCAACTTTGACCCGTTCAAACAACCTGTCCGACTTATAACTTTTGAGTGCGAACAGTCTGAGTTGAGAAAAATTTTTTTGTTCGATAGATCTCAGCGAGGATAATCATTCTCATATTTGACTTTTCAATTGAAACAATTTTTCGTTCAATTTTGATCAGTTCAAAAAACCAGTTCTCCCTCCTAATAATTTTGAGTGAAGAGTTTAATTCGAACAAACTTTATTTTTTGTCGAGAGAGGCACATTTCGCTTTTAGAAATCGGAAGTCATTACTAAGTATATATTTTGATATACATTTGCAGTCTGAAAAATTGAGAAAATATTGATCAAATGCTACAATGTTGATGATGGTAAACGGGAAAGTAGGCTCGTTTTGCTCCTGACGGAATTTCTTGTTATGAGTCAACCGATGAATGTGCCAAAATTGGAGCCATTTGAATCACAAATGAGCGAAATATTATGCTACGAACCTTAGGGGATGCACTTATCTTAAAAAATTAGCTTATTATACTTTCTTTAATTGCCTGTACACTGTAAAAAATAGATGTTGTTTTTACTGTATAATATAGTTACTTTTATTGTAACAAACTGTAAAAATTGCTGATTTTACAGTAATAAAGAGGCATTCCATAGTGACTAACGTAACATTCAGAGCTGATTTTGCAACTGTTTTTACTTGTAACTTAAAGCATAAAAAATATTGTTTAGTTATGCTGGTTGATTTACAATGTGCACGGTATCTATGTATCATTTCTGCTATAAATTTAAAACAAAATTACTGACAGTAGATATTTTTTCAACCAAAATAGCAGTGTGACTAACGTAACATTTTTGCAACCCTGAAAATGAATGCTCATGTTGTGAGGCAAAAATGTCTCAAAGTTAAGCAAGTGTCTAAAACTGAATGATATGTTTGAAAAATGTGTCAAGTTGGCTTTTAAAAACAAAAAACACATTTATTAAATCTTAATTTTTTTTAGTCTTAAATGTAACTTTTACTCAAGATGGAGTGTGACTAACGTAACCATAGAATAACAAGCAGTAAACACATTTATTATGGCTAATCTCAGTGATAATTACAATACCTTTTCAATTTGTTTTAACTTCTTATGTTGTATGATTTTTATTTATTTATTAATTTATTTATTTATTTTTTGAAACTTTTTTCCTTTCGGTATTTTTTTTCTTTCGCTAAGGTTGACATTTCTATGGAATGACCCTAAACTGAAAAATTGCTAATTTTACACTAATAAACTGTAAAACTGCTACTTTACAGTAATGAACTGTAAAATTGCTAGTTTGAGTTCATTACTGTGCATTTTAAAGTTTTAAACTGGAACCTCTACTGTCAGTATTATACTGTAGTTTTCACAGTATAATGTAGCTAACTTCGAAGTAATAAGCTGTAAAATTGTGGTAATAAACTGCAAAATTGCTGCCTTACAGTAATAAACTGTAAAATTGCTAATTTTGCAGTTTATTGTTGTGCATTTTACAGTTTTAAACTGGAACCTCGGCTGCCAGTATTATACCGTAAAAACAACAGTTCATTTTTTGCAGTGTATCAATTATTTCAATACAGTCGACGCTCGTTATAACGACTTCTCGTTATAAAGACCATCCTAATATAACGACCGATGATAAAACCCCCAACTGTATTCTAATATACTCTATGTTCTGCCCCTTATAACGACCACTCGTTATAAAGACCGTTTTCTATAGGACTGAGACGGTCATTATATCGAGCGTCGACTGTATATGAAATAGTTTCGAAAACATACTTTTTCTTTTACTGCGTTCAGTCTTTCGAGCGAAACCAGTACATTGTCGGTCCACCAATAAAGAGAAATTCGGAAGCCAATTAAGGCGTGATGTGAGATTGGTCTTGAGTTGCCTCGCCACGGGGGTCTTTCCTGGCTCATGCTGATCAAACCATTCAAACAACTTGATTAATCACATTTCGGTAAAATCGATTGTTTTTTTTTTTTTAACTTAATTAAAATGCAATCAACTTCAGATGTCAATTCAGTCTGGAAAACCGTCTCGACACAGTGCACAGTAGGACGCATTCTTTTGTTAATCAGTTTAGAAGCTATACTAGAACTAATTGTTATTTTTTATTCTACTGGGTTTGAAGGTACAGAAATTCTAAGGCACGCGTTATGCTGGCATACTTTACAGCAATTAATCTATGCATTGGATGAAGATGTCAAACGGTACATCTAATTTCTGCCCCCCCCCCGAACTATCCCTATTATGCGATTAATTAAACTGTTTTTTATGTATCATCTCCAACAGTACTAGATTTCTAAGGAAAGAAATTTCCTCCATTTTGTTTTCTTCTTCATACTTTGAATAATTCTCTCTTTTGCTTTTACTTCAGGTCCAGAATCTGCATTTGTTTTAAATTTTCTCATAGGCGTTTATGTTAGGTTTTTTGAACTGTTCGAAATTGTTCGAATGAAAATTGGGAATGATGTGTCCTCGTCCAGATCTTCTGAACAAAAGAAAAAGAAATGTTTCAATCGGACCCTTCTAAAGTTAGTGAAAGGGGCTAATTATGGGAGGGACTACTCATCATGAAAGTAGACCTACGTATCAGCCCGCTTGACGACATATAATGCGATACAATCAGCAGCATGGTTTTTGCGACATACTGAAGGAGTGAAAAATGCTTGCAGAAAAAATGGTCCTGAATATATTCTTCGACAATTTTTACGCAGAAATTATACCGACAGAGTGGAGTAGTGGTTAAGACGCTGGCCTCTCGCGCCCAAAGACGCGGGATCAAACCCGACTCCAGTCGGTGGATTTTCATGATGCAGAAAATCGACAGCGTCCATGTCGTATGATGTCGATGGCATGTAAAAGATCCCTCGAGTACTTGTTTGGCTTAGAGTATCGCTTGGCAAAATTAAATTCCTAGTGCAGTTTCGCATCGAATAGAGCCCAGGTGCCTCCATCTAGTGGGGAACTGGCATCAAAATTCTCGTGGCAATGGCATTCCGCCGATGGTGGTGCCACATTAAAGAGTGAATGCCGCTATTAGGGAATGCACTAGGTCTGCAGATGGCAAGAAGCTAAACGCAGCCCCATTTGAAACAAACGCAAAAATTATTATGCTCATTAAAATGTTACGGAAAAAAAAATATACATCTTCCAATGCTATACCCCACTTTTATTCAGTCATAAACATTTTCAGACATTTTGAAGGGCTTAGAAATACAATATTTTTGTACATGCATTTTTTTATACATACTATCTACTTTCGGAACAAAAGAAAATATGAGGAGACAGGAGGGGTGGGGGGTGGGGGGCTGAAAAAGTTGAAGATAAAGCGAATGTGTCATCTGCATCATTCCAGTGGATGCGTTTCAGCAAGTCACTTATTCTGATTCGAAAGCGAAGTCGAACAAAAACACAAAATCCTCGCATCAAAAAGCAAAAAAAAAAAAAAGATGGAAGCTAATAATAACGATAAAAACGTTCGGCAATTTGGCGAGACAGGGAAATCTTCGAACCCAAAAGAAATGATGCGCGGAATTGGGGACGAAGAGAAAAAAAATCTATCGCTGAGGGAAGCAAAAAAAGAAAAAACCTGTGGGAGAACCACCCCCCAGAAACGTTATTGGACGCGCGAAGTATAGGAAGAGGGGGGAAAAATCCCACTCGAATTAAGAAATTCGAATTCCAAAATAATTTATTTATGTCCTCTCTCCCGAAGAGGACATTACCATAGCAACGTCCGTAACTCCCCTCTTTAGGACGCACAACATTTCGCAGCATTTTACTAATTATGTAAATAACGGAAACAGAAAACGCCAGAAATCGAATAAGCTGTTTCGTTAGACGTCATTTTCCAGGGGTTTTTTCTTTTTTTTTACTGCTCCTCCCCCAAGCTTTATTTTTTTAAGCATCTATGCAAACGAGCTCTTATTTTTTCGTCGTTTTATCCCTGCTGTGCCGCTCCTACATATTTCATGCTCCAAGAGTCATATAAAACATTTCTATCCCTGCTTCTTTCTTGGCACGGGGATTTTTTTTATCTCTTTTTTCTTCTTTTCCCCACTAAATATGCAAAAATTTGCTTCAAAGTGAAAAAAAAATCTCAATGATAACTGACATTTAATGGGTTTTCTATACGCAAGTAATGCATATTTAACAGGCAACGAAAAACCCACTTGTATATATCCATTCGCAATTCTTTTTTATGTGTTCATTCCATCGCAAATGCATATTTTATACTTCCCTTTCACTTTGTAGTTTTTGTGAGCTGTTTTTATATGCATTTTAGTTACGCTGGAGCAGTTTTTAAAACGCACATCCCCAGCTTTTTTTTTTCACTATTAATTTTTCCGACATAATTTTTTTTCTGTTTGCTTTCCCGGGCATTACGTTTTCGCTTCGATTTGCGAAGAGCTTTTTTATCCCTCCCCCCATGTTTATTTAATTTTGTGCCGGAGTACTCCACGCTCATTTATTCATTTTGCTTGATTTTTTAGGCGTGTGGCTTGCTTAAGGAGCATTTTTGAAAAGGAATATGTATAATTAGCTTTAAACATCCTTAATACGAAAGAACGAGCTAGCGGGCGAATGCGAAGAAAAACAAGATTTTTTCGGCTAATACAAGAAAAAAAAACCTTATTAGACTAATGGAAGCAGCTTCGGAAAAAACAAGATATCAGATGCGGATACAGGGGGAGATAAAAAAAGAAACTCTCTTAAAAGAAGTGACGCTATTCCATTTAGATGGCCGTGAATCTGACGCAGCGTAAATTAGCGAGCCAGAGTAAGTCCGGATAAAAACGGTTTAAACACTCACTTTTGTCACTTAAATATGCAAAAAGCTTTCATGAGGTACGGACGTTAAGCAAATTTAAAGATGTTCATTATCATCTGTTACGAAATTTTAAAAGTAATTACTTAGACGTGGAAATGTTCGCAGAGGAAGGCGAAAGGGGTGGGCCAGATTTATCGACGTTCGAAGGAATTTTTAGTTTATTTTTTTCTTTCGCTCTCTCTCGACAAGGAGCGAGGAGTGAAGTGTTTGATTTGGTGTTTCGAGAAATTCATCATTTAATTATTTCTGAGTTGGTTGTTTTGGGTTTCAGCATTATCAGATGCTTCTTTTTGTGATGTAACTCTAATTAGGAAGTGTTTTATTGAAATATGGGAGCATACGTCGAAAAGTTACTGGCATATTGTAAGTGCTACAGCAGATATTAGATAACTCCAAAAGGGTCATTGCATGAAAATCTCCAGTTTTTTTCCGCAAGCGACAGTCTTTAAAAGAAATGTCCAAATTATTTAGTTTTATTGCCGGCAAGAAAAGGCTTGCTAGTTAGGTACTACTTAAGACCTCCTACCATGTTAGGATTAGCACTAACAGTAGGTTTCTTCCCTGCCCAATTTCGGCGCGAAAAAAGTATACAGAGTGTGAGGCAGGTCCCTCGCTCTTGCTATTTCCTACGCTTTGTTCCTCTAAACTGTAGAAAATTTGCACTTACATTTAACCCAGTCTTTCCATTTGCTTCATGTCATCTCAATCATGTTCTCTCTATCACCCAAACAGCGAAAAAGAGCTTCTCTCTAGCGCAAATTTTTCTCACGATCTGCATTTGTATCTGTTTAGCTTTATAAATCGCGCATACGTTTGTGAATACAAACAAAAAAATTTTGCTCTCATATATCACATTTTAAACTATTATTTTTAATGAAATATATGGGCCCTCAGTGGCAGTTTTTATTTATAGGAAACTGTATAGTAAAATTATTAAAAAAGAGGATTGCTCTAATTACCATAATTTTTTCTACAGTAAGTTTACCCCAATAAGGTCATGGGTCGCTTTATTAGGGCACCGGAGTATCGAGTGGAGTATATGATCCTGTGGTGTAAATGCTGCAAGTATGTGCACGAATTGCGAGCAGGAATGACAAAATAATAATACTAACACTAATAATAATAATAATAATTATTATTATTATTATTATTATTATTATTATTATTATTATTATTATTATTATTATTATTATTATTATTATTATTATTATTATTATTATTATTATTATTATCATTGTTGTTATTATTATTATTATTACAAAAGGTTTTCGGAAACCAAAATCATTTGCAGACCTACTACTGTATCACTGTTAAAAGAGATGTGTTCAAATCTGAGCGCATGAACATACTCATTTTTTTTTAAAGCAATATATGCTCAGAAATGACTCGATAGGCGTCAAAATTGCGCTTTGAAAACGAGCTCAGAGATGAATTAAAATATAATCTTGTATAACTGCATCTAACATGTTATAAAATTCAAGAATATTGGTTTAATAAAAAATGGCATGTTTCAATGGGACAAGAAATGAGTTTATTCCTCTAGATTAAAAAGAGCAAAGAGCGAACTATTAGTTACGCGGGAGTTTTTTTACTCCTGGTTTGAAAACGCATGCAAAGAATCACTGTATTATAGCGCTCAAATGGAATCCATCTTTGTTTTAAGCTGTTGTAATTAATGTGCTTACTATATTTCATGACATCCTCTCGAAATGTATTTGTATTTTGTTTGAAGGAAGTTCTGAAAGGGCTTAATAAGCTAGTTCAAAGTGCTAATTGCTATCATCTGTCTGATTCGAACTTGGAACCATTTCTGCATTATTAACGACTCTTCATATGGAAAACTGTTTCATTCTTTATGTTCAACATTCTTTATTCTCGCGCAGTGGAATTTATTAATGGTCTGGGTTTTGTCTTCGAGTGTTTTGAGAAGTTATTGGATATCTTTATTAGGTCAGTGTATTTTATTTTTTAATCTATTTCTTACGCACAATATTATATTAAAATGGGTTTTTTATGATGAAATAGGTTTTTGCGAAATTATTTTATCAAACTTTTAGGAAAGTCAATTTTATTTATTTCACTCAATTTTCGAAAGTGATATTGTTGTATCATAGTGTATTGCCTGCCCTTCTATTGTCTTTCTCATATAAAAAAGCTTTATATTGCGACACAGTTATCGGTTTGAAGAAATTAATATGGTTTATTACGTTCTTCAACCTGTGATTAAACTTCTCCTAGATTCGAGTGATAAATGTTTTAACAACTAACTGGTTTATTTTGAAAAAACTTTACGTAATATTTCGTGAAAATGCAGCGGATGCTTTTTTCCCCTTAAACTATAATATAGTTCATGTATTTATTTATTTTGATCATTAACATTATATATTATGTAGATATTGTATATTTCCTATGAATTGCATCTGCGCAAACATTTAATAAATTTGAACAAAAACCCGGGGTTTTCTACAAAAACCCAACCCACCCGGGTTTTTGTGGGTTTTCCTGGGTTTTTGCGGGTTTTTCTGGGTTTTTGTATGTTTAAATTTTATTTCTTATGCGGGTATTGATATATAATGTATGCATTGATTCAGATAAAAATATATTTATTAAGTTAAAGTTCTGAATTGCATTTAATCAGTGTCAATGGATTAATATACACTGAAGTGACAAAAGTCATGGGATAGCAATATGCAAATTTTCAGATGGCAGTAGCATCGCATAGAACAGGTATAAATGCGCAGTGCTTTTACAGAGCTTTCATTTCTGTTCAAGTTATTCATGTGAAGAGGTTTTAACGTGATGATGACCGCACGACGTGAATTAACAGACTTTGAACGCGGAATGTTAGTTGGAGCTAGACGCATGGGTCATGCCATTTCGGAAATCGTTAGAGAATTCAACATTCCCAGATCCACTGTGTCAAGAGTGTGCCGAGAGTCTGAAATTTCAGGCATAACATCCCACCATGGACAGCGCAGTGGTCGACCGCCTGCACTTAAAGATCGAGACCGGCGACGTCTGCAAAGAGTCGTAAATTCTAACAGACAAGCAACACTGCGTCAAATCACCGTAGAAATCAATGTGGGACGTACAATGGACGTGTCTGCTAGAACTGTGCGGAGAAATTTGGATTTCTTGGGCTATTCCAGCAGAAGACCGACTCGAGTGCCTTTACTGACAGAACGACATCGCTTGCAGCGACTCTCGTGGGCACGTGAGCATATCGGTTGGTCCCTAGATGAATGGAAAACCGTGGCCTGGTCCGATGAGTCACGATTTCAGCTGGTAAGAGCCGATGGTAGGGTTCGAGTGTGGCGCAGACCCCACGAAGCCATGGACCCAAACTGTCAGCAAGGCACTGTTCAAGCTGGTGGTGGCTCCGTAATGGTGTGGGCTGTTTTTTCATGGCATGGACTTGGTCCTCTATGCGACTGGACCGAACATTGACTGGAAATGCTTATGTGCAGCTACTTGGAGATCACTTGCAGCCATTCATGGACTTCATGTACCCAAACAACGATGGGATTTTTATGGATGACAATGCGCCATGTCACCGGGCCACAACTGTTCGCAATTGGTTTGAAGAAAATTCTGGACAATTCCAACGAATGATTTGGCCACCTAGATCGCCCGACATGAATCCCATTGAGCATTTATGGGACACCATCGAGAGGTCTGTTCGTGCCCAAAATCCTGCCCCATCAACGCTTTCACAATTATGGACGTCTATCGAGACAGCATGGCTCAATATTCCTGCAGAAGACTTCCAACGACTTGTTGAGTCCATGCCACGTCGAGTTGTTGCACTTCGCCGGGCAAAAGGAGGGCCGACACGATATTAAGAGGTATCCCATGACTTTTGTCACTTCAGTGTAAGAAATTATTTTATCAAACTTTTAGGAAAGTCAATTTTATTTATTTCACTCAATTTTCGAAAGTGATATTGTTGTATCATAGTGTATTGCCTGCCCTTCTATTGTCTTTCTCATATAAAAAAGCTTTATATTGCGACACAGTTATCGGTTTGAAGAAAGTAATATGGTTTATTACGTTCTTCAACCTGTGATTAAACTTCTCCTAGATTCGAGTGATAAATGTTTTAACAACTAACTGGTTTATTTTGAAAAAACTTTACGTAATATTTCGTGAAAATGCAGCGGATGCTTTTTTCCCCTTAAACTATAATATAGTTCATGTATTTATTTATTTTGATCATTAACATTATATATTATGTAGATATTGTATATTTCCTATGAATTGCATCTGCGCAAACATTTAATAAATTTGAACAAAAACCCGGGGTTTTCTACAAAAACCCAACCCACCCGGGTTTTTGTGGGTTTTCCTGGGTTTTTGCGGGTTTTTCTGGGTTTTTGTATGTTTAAATTTTATTTCTTATGCGGGTATTGATATATAATGTATGCATTGATTCAGATAAAAATATATTTATTAAGTTAAAGTTCTGAATTGCATTTAATCAGTGTCAATGGATTAATATAATAACACTGTGCGGCAAAAAAAAACCTTGAAAATGCTTCTGGCATTTTGAAGGCTGATTCTTATGTAAAATGACCCCCTGAATCCGAATATGATCCCCGTTTTTCCCCATCACGTACCAATTTTTTTTTAAACGCCCCCCCCCCCTTTTTTTTTCATTTTTCCTTAGTTTCAGAGCTATTATGATTTTTTGGAGGGGAAAGGAGCCTTATATTCACCCCTAAATTTTTTTGGAGGTCAAGAGAGACTCAAAGTTTAAAATCATGAGCACCGAGAAAAAATCGGGGAACTTGGGGGGGGGGGGGGGCGATTTGAAAAATCACCAAAAACGATCTTTTTATTCTAGTTTCTTTAAAAAGACCTTTAAAACATTTTTTTCGGTGCAGAACCAGAGTATAGGATCTGCTCCTATAGCTCCTGGGTCACAAAAAATTTTCACGCTGTAAAATTTAAAAAAAAAAAATAAAATAATGCTCTAAAAATCGCACTTTGCACTCGAGTTTTAAAGCAGGTCTTCAGCCAAAAAAACAAAATTGTGGCTGATTCTTATGTCAAATGACCCCCTATTTCCAAATATGACCTCAGTTCCCCCTCCACCCCCTCTTTCCAGAGAGCGCCCCCCCCCCCCCTCAATTCAGAGTCATTTTACAAAGAAATTAAAAAAAAAAAAAAAAACAGTGCTTTAAAAAAAAAAAAAAAAAAACGTATTTCCAGATTTTAAAAAGTTTTTTGGGGGAGGGGGTGGGATGCAGGTATACACATTTTTATCTAAGTCTCTCAGTTTACTATACATGTTCATGATTTTCAACTTTGCACCTCTCTATCTATCTATAAGAGTGTTAACGGTTAATGTCAAGCTCCTTTAATCTGAAAATCAAAATATTGACTCGGAAACCGTTGAAAACTGAAAAACAAGTAGGGGGGGGGGGGCTTTTTGTGAAAGTGATAATTTATAGTATTTGGAAAAAAATGGGTCACTTTGCAGAAGAGTCAGTCGAAACAGTGTCTTCTTTCATGCGGACCTGCGATGCGACTGATATGCAACGAGCCACCCTTACAAGAAAAAAAAAATATTTATTTTATTTTATAATATAATTTGTTTTCTACAAAGCGAAATAATTTCGAACACATTAATCAAAGAGAAAATCGAATACTCTGATTTTTCACACACAAAAAAAAAAAAAAAAAAAAAAAAGGTTTAAAACGTCTTTTAGAAAAACAGGAAAAGAAGATTTTTTTTGGGATGGGGGGTATACCGCCCTAGTTTATATTTTTGGTACACATGTACATGTTTTTGAACTTTGAACCTCTGTTGCCTTTTAGAATTATGTTAACGGGTTATGTAATGTACTTTTCCCCTCCGAATTAGTAAAATGACTCTGAATTGGGGGGGGGGGGCGCTCTCTGGAAAGAGGGGGTGGAGGGGGGAACTGAGGTCATATTTGGAAATAGGGGGTCATTTGACATAAGAATCAGCCACAATTTTGTTTTTTTGGCTGAAGACCTGCTTTAAAACTCGAGTGCAAAGTGCGATTTTTAGAGCATTATTTTATTTTTTTTTTTAAATTTTACAGCGTGAAAATTTTTTGTGACCCAGGAGCTATAGGAGCAGATCTTATACTCTGGTTCTGCACCGAAAAAAATGTTTTAAAGTTCTTTTTAAAGAAACTAGAATCAAAAGATCGTTTTTGGTGATTTTTCAAATATTATGGAGGGCAACGCCCCCCAAGTTCCCCGATTTTTTCTCGGTGCTCATGATTTTAAACTTTGAGTCTCTCTTGACCTCCAAAAAAATTTAGGGGTGAATATAAGGCCCCTTTCCCCTCCAAAAAAATATAATAGCTCTGAAACTAAGGAAAAATGAAAAAAAAGGGGGGGGGCGTTTTAAAAAAATTGGTACGTGATGGGGGAAAACGGGGGTCATATTCGAATTCAGGGGGTCATTTTACATAAGAATCAGCCTTCAAAATGCCAGAAGCATTTTCAAGGTTTTTTTTTTTTTTTTGCCGCACAGTGTAATTAATATTATTTACAATATCAATTAATAATATCATCAACCGAATTGTAATATTTAATGTGTATATTTTAGAAGCTTTGGACAATGGTTTCAGCTATAAACTTTTATCCTTTGTCTTTTACAAAATAGAGGAACTGTTGCAAATTGGCTTTCCTACAAATACAGGAATATTTAGGGTGTGAAAGTTTCAAAAACTTAAATTTCTACCATTAAAAAATTAAAACCATTTGCACTTGTTTATTAATAGAAATAAGCATCTTTTCTCATTAAATAGCCTGCTTAAATATCTAGTCATGTCATTTGCATGTTTTTTATAAGGCACATATCAATGATAAGTGTGTGTCTGAGATAAGGGAAGTGTCTCCCCCCCCCTTCTATTTTCAAAACCAAAATTGATTAATTTCAGATGGGGGGGGGGGACTTTTAATCATTTATTATTTATTTATTTTTTTTTTTTGAAATAATCATAAGAAAAAACTAGGTTAACAGTAGAACTTTGCAAGAATTACAAATTTATTAATAAATTCTTGTCATAATATTTTAGTAGTAATAAATTGCGCGGGGACGCCTTTTCTTTTTTTTTTTAAATCAAAGAAAGGGTTTAGTGCTTCAAGTCAGTGGTATGGTACCTCTATAATATAGCACTTGAAAATCATCATATACTAAATGCAATAGTGTTAGAAGAAATGAAGAGCAAAACTTCATTTTTCTTGCTCCAGAATAAAAGCAAAAATTGCAGTAGCAACTATTCCAACAAAAATTTCAATTTCGAGAACTACAAATTCGCGAGCGTAAATGAAAAATTAGTTAAGATTTATAAATATTATCACAAAAACAAAAGTGAATGTGATTTTGATTGGGAAACTATGATTTTTTTCAATGTGTTAATCCGTGTAAATTACTTGAAATATGTTTTATTCATTATTTTTATCTTGTTATTATTTGACTTCTGTGTTGAATCAAAATTATCATAAAACATTAATTAGGCAATTTTTTCCATCTACAAGAAGTTTATCAATGGTTCATTTTCAATTTATTTTAAAATGTGAAATTTGCTATCAAAAAATAAATAAACAAAAAAATAATAAGTATTTTGCAACAAAAAGTAGTATCATAGCTAGAAAAATTTTCTGGACGATGACTTGAAAATTGAAGAAATAATAATAATTTTATAAAAGAAATAATTAATCTAAGAAAAATTATCTCAAATAAACCTGATTTCTTACTTATTTTTTTATGGATAATTTACATGAGATATTATTGTTGACTACAGGGGTTCCCATCCCCCCCCCCCAAGCTCAATGGCGCAAATTCCCCCCAAAATTTTTCACAACCCTCTTTTTTATTTTATTTATTTTTTTACATTTTTTTAAATATTATTAATTAATTTTTTTCAATGTTATTTATTTATTTTTTAACTTTTACTTATTTATTTTTTAAAATTATAACTATTATTTTTTTCTATATTATTTTTTAAAAGTGCTAATTATGTACGGAATATAATCGTTTTTTTTTCCTTCCAGACATTCCAAGCGTGCACACACACGCAAATAAATAAATAAATCAATAATAATAAAAAAATAATTTAAATTAAAATATAAATTAATGAACAATTTAAATTTAAAATAATCAGCAAATAATTTATTTAAAAAAATTAATTAATAAAAATATTATATAAATAAATAAATTAGTTTAAAAAAATCCCCCCCAAAAATTTTGATGGCGCAACTTGCGCCATAATCCCCCCCCCCTGTGGGCACCCCTGATTGACTATATTTGTTGATAACTTAGAAATTAACAAAAACCCACTTTTAACAAAAACCCGGGTGGGTTTTTGTTGGTGGACCCGCCCAGAAAAACCCAGGCGGGTTTTTCTGGGCTGGGTCCACCTTTGCCAACCCTGGTCAAAACTGTTAGAAATCTAAGTTTATCATGATAAAATACTAAAAAAAAGTGCAATTTAAGTTCCATACACTGTTAAAACAATGTACTCAAAAATGACTAAAAAGTACTCAATTTTGAACACATTCATTTCTCAACATAGCTCCGAATACATTTGTTTCAATTTTGAGAAACGCATGTACTCATTTTTTTGAATACATGGTGGGATCAAATTCGAGTACATACTAGTAACTCGTATTTGAGTACATGCGTTTCTCAAAATTGAATTTTGAGAAACGCATGTACTCAAATACGAGTTACTAGTATGTACTCGAATTTGATCCCACCATGTATTCAAAAAAATGAGTACACGCGTTTCTCAAAATTGAAACAAATGTATTCGGAGCTATGTTGAGAAATGAATGTGTTCAAAATTGAGTACTTTTTAGTCATTTTTGAGTACATTGTTTTAACAGTGTAGTCGGTCAAAGATTCTCTTAATACATGTCTGATACCTAATGCAAGTTAAATTTGCCGAGATACTTAAGTCCACCGAGTTCCCATTGAAAGTTACCCAGAGGTAACACAAATAATCTTTAAACGTTTTATAAACGTTTTTAAGCGGTTGTTCTTCTTTCTTCTTTAATCTCTTAACGCCTAGTGGCGCATGAGGCCGCTAGCGTGGCTTTCCAACCTGCACGGTTCAGTGCCGCTTCCCTAGCTTGCCCCCCAGCTTGGCCAGCCAAAGGCATTTCCAGCCAAAAGGCAAAGGACTTAAGCAGTTGTTACAACGTTAATAATCATTTTACAACCTTTAAAAAACGAAGTGTGCTACTTGGGTAATGTCTCGGTATATATTTAGGAGCGTCTCCTACTTAAAGTTTTTGAGAGAGCAGAAGTTCTCAGTTTTCCGAGCGACACAGCAACTTTTATCGTCAAAATCTCAGACAATGAGAGTATGCAATGCACACTTAAGCACATTAAATGAAGAGAAACATTTAGGCATTTGAAAATTGCATAATCGCAATTCCGTTCCCAAATTTGCAAAATCGTCAGGCAAAATATGCCAAATGGGGAACTATCTTGAAGAGTCTCATGACCTCCCGTCGAGAGTTGATTGAAAATGCTTCCATCTATCATATTGTGCAAACTACGCCGGATTTCTAAAATGGTGGTGATCGTGATAACGGAAGCCTCAATCTTCTGCCCTAATTGGACTGTTTCAATGGGGCGTAAAGCGTAAAAACCCAGCAAAAACATAGCTAAACCATACTAAAAGAATATAAAAGCACTTTAGATGAAAAAAGGGGGCGGAGGGGATAATCAGATAATTCTACTTTCTGCCTTCAAGGTGCTTTATATCAGCTTAAACATTAATTAAGTGCCAAATATTCAGGTTGCACCTTCTAATATCGTTGAACATCGGCACCCACACTTAGTCACAAAAAGTAAAGTCACATTTAGTCACAATAAGTAAGTCACAATAAGTAAACATATGAAACTAAACAACATAATAAGCAAATAGCGCCCCCCAAAAAATGAACAATGATTATCCTGATTTCGTCGAAAAGTAATTCTTTCATAATCATCGACAAATTCCTCGTTCATTGACATTTACAATTAAACCAATAATTAGAGGGAAGTGGCACTTCTATCTCAACAGACATTCGTGAAGCGGCTCTGACAACACTCGATGCAGAACGAGGCCCAGCTCCAGAGATGCAAAAATGGCCGAACTCTAATGAGGTACTTAGTCCAAGGAGGATGAAAAAGGGTGCTTCCAAATTGAAAATGATTTCCAACAAAAGCACCCACCGAAACTCTTTTCGAAGAGCACAATGGCCTTCTGTTCATTAGGGATTTCAAAGCGAAATTGTCGTCAGAAGCGATTTCTTCTTCAGTTCGTCGACGCAAGTTTTCTGCGGGGACGAAACAAGCGTATGTTTCTATTTCCTTGCATTTACTTTCCATCAGCATGACAGATAGTTTCCAGAGTAGTTTGAAAACTCTTCGGAAACATAGAAATACAATATATAGCAATGATAAAGCTGCCCTGTCTTCTGTTTACCCTTGGGCCGCACTTAATGCCCAAGTAAATCTCGCGGGCTAGAACACATACATAATAAAAAAAAAAATCATTAAATTTTTCAGAAAGCATAGAAAACTGCGGAAAATGGGAAAAAGTTGCAATCCAAAAATTGTTGTTACCATTACTGCATGCTTATTTTACTGATACATCTGCTATTTAGAAACCAATTTGTGACTATTTGGCTCTAAATTTGCAATAGTCGTTCATTATGCCAAACGAAGATGATTAGATATTTTGAAAGGTTCCAGAATTTAGTTTTTGTAAGTAATATTTAACATAACAAAGGGATACGTGAATCAGTAAGCGGGTCACATTTAGCTCGCAGCAGTAAGCTGGTCCCCAATGCGCTGTAAAGACGGAAAAAAAAAAAAAACTCTTTCAACAATCGCATAAATGTTACCATACGCATCGCGAATTTACTTAGAACGGTGGTTCTCAAACTTAGTTGCTCTGCGCCGATCTTTGATTTTTCCAACATAGTTTGTTAAACGGAAATCCGCTTTTAAGTTTACGTTTAACAGTACATTGGTCTTAAATATCTCCGCAGGCGCTAGTGTTACGTTTTTTTGAACGGAGCAAAATTGAACAAAAACTATTCGAATCAAAAAGTTAAATATGGGGATAAAGTGTCCTCTCCGAGATTTTTCGAACAAAAAAAAAAAAAAAAAAGTTGGTTCAAATCGGACTGTTCACTCAAAATTTATCGAGGGGAGGGGGGAAGCGACAGATACATATTTTCCCTATCTCAAAACCCCACTTTCCACTTTTTAATTTTTCGATACTTATTCAATTATTTCATTTTACTGTTACATGGCGATATTTTTAACCAGCCTTAAGCCACTTTTAATGTTCCTCACTTTAACGGTAAAGAGGGCTAAAAAGGGCAATAATGTCAAAACTATTTAAAACAAGCAGTACCCGCACGGCGATGCCCGTGCAATAAATGTAAAGGAAGTCAACTGAATAAAGTTAAATTCACTCCAATCCTCTGAAGTAAAATTACTTTATTGTTTTATTCAAATGTGCTCCTCAACCTTTTAAAGTCCATTTAAAAGTCATGTTAAAGTTTACAGCAAATCAACAAATAAATCATAAAGACATCAAGTTAAGTAACTAACAGGAGATATTAATTATTTGAATTAAGTCAATTTTCAAGGCTTAACTCTATACGCAAATTTAAACCACTGAAGAAAGAGCAGTCGGTCTGAAAAATGACCCTGGTGTTTCAGTTTTGCGTATGGAGTTAAGATTTGAAAATTGGCTACATTTGAGTAATTAATATCTCCTGTTCTAATTAACTTAGAGAAACATGGAAAAACTTTTTTTTTCAGAAAAAAAAACCTTTCCAGCGATTTAAAATGCTATGGGGTGGGGAAATGTTTCCCCCCCCCCTAAATTATGCCGGTTGCACCAAAAATGAGACTAATTAATAAATTTAAAAATAACTAATTCAAAATTTAGAATTCGACGTTCGAGGTGCATTTTACTGGGATACGTTCGAATTTCTGCGCCAAGTTTCAGGTCTGTAGGTGCTGTTGGGGCTTCTAGCCAGCGGTTACAAACATACACACAAACAGACAGAGCCCGTCATCTTTATTTATAGAGATAAACCTCAAAATTGAATAAATTACATAAAAATTTAACTTTTTATTTCATATTTCAAATACATTCATGCTTCCTTTGAAATTCCTCTACGACCCCCAGGGAGACGCGTTCCTCAAATTGAGATTTGGAAGGGAACAGGGTCCGTTTATGAAACCTTTCACAAAATAATTATTGACGCAACCTACATTTAACTTTAAACTAAATCGTAATCTTGACTTAAGTAGAAGCATGTCAGCATTAAAACAGATTCCTAATTGCTTCATTTGTGATATTTTTAAATAAAATTACAGTGCATTTTTCAAATATTATGGTTATTTGTTTTTTATTTATTTTTGTAATATTAATAGGATGATGTATAAATAACAAAGAAAATATAATTTACAGCTTATATGTTTCTATTAATTAAAAAATAATAATTTTGAGCTAAAGCGACATGTCCCATGGTCCTTTAAGTGTGACACAGAACTAACTTTTGTTTAAATACAACTGTTGAATCAAAGATTTAAAACGCAAAAAACTCTACATTCGGAGAAGAATGTCTATAAATAAAATTTTCTTTGCGCTTAAAGCATTTAGGAGACAATAACTTTCGTCGCAAAAAAAGAAGAAACATAAGAAAATGACAAGCATGCTATTTCAAAGTGAGAAAGAAGATCATTGCATATTCCTCCGGAAAAAACAAGAAAATATATCGGAGGAATAAATAAACTCTTCAAATAAAAAGAGCCATTTTCATTTTCCCACAGCGAGAAAAATAACCCGCATAGAATAAAGCAAAAATAGAAGCAGATAGAATTTCATAAAAGGAAATTTTCTGGGGGGAAAAAAAAAAATGCGGTTGTCAAAAACAGAGTCTCGATATTTCATTCGACTTTCTATTTAAAAATAGAGTGTTCTTATATTCAATATATCATTCAAAAGATAGCGTTCATAAAGCGAAATCGATAACGA
This sequence comes from Uloborus plumipes, assembly GCA_038373865.1. NCBI lineage: Eukaryota > Metazoa > Arthropoda > Arachnida > Araneae > Uloboridae > Uloborus > Uloborus plumipes. The sequence continues at coordinate 34,536 of JAXGGA010007824.1, read as the reverse complement.
TGGTTGTCCAACTTCAGAAAATTCATGAATGAATTTGGGAATGAAACGCAAGAATTGAATCAACGCATTTCAGCTGGATAACGGTTCAAACTACATGGTTAAGAAATGTTTCAGAGACTCAAGATAAAAAATATATACCTTTATTTACTCCTAACGTATTTACCAAAATTTTCTATAAGATCGCAAGATTTTCGATGCCCAAGGAAAATATCGATGGCTCACAGACTATAAATGTTAATATTTGAAGGTGTTCCAATGCAAAAAATATAATTACATTTATATAAATTCAGACTTTATCACTGTAGGCACCAAGAGAAAAAATTTAGTTATCTTTCCTAGAACCATTATTTGTAAAAACAAAATAGTCTTTTAAGTAGTGAGAATTAAATTTCCTAACCTATCCTAACAGGCCAGAAAGTATCGTTCAAAACCAGATGTTCACTACATCTACCAAATGTAATAAATACTTATTTTCCAAATCTAGTAACATTTGAGCGGAAATTTTGAACATTTTTTTCCTTTCTACATCATAATCTGCTTGTGCAGAAAAACTTAGCTTTCTGATTTTCACAATTGCAAAGATTACAAAGAATAGTTTTGAAATAATATGTAGCGAAATTAAGGTAGTAGTCTGGTAACTTGGGTTCAGAAAATCGAAAATTTTTTTTTTTGCTTAACTTGAAAGTACAATGTCTTGAGAATATACTGTGAAAATTTCGGACAGAAATTCGAAATATTTCGGGAGTTAGAACGAGTGTCCTAGAGCGCCTCAGAGTCTAACCTTTAAAATAGTAGTCTGGTAACTTGGATTCAAAAAATCGATTTTTCTTTTTTTTTTGCTTAATTTGAAAGTACAATGTCTTAAGAATATACTGTAAAAAATTTCAGACAGAAATTCGAAATATTTCGGGAGTTATAATGAGTTTCCTAGAGCGCCTCGGAGTTTATTGTTAAACTTTAAACGCGTTTTTCTCAAAACATAGTTTTTCTGGTCGGCCCGGGTCCTAACTTTTTTTCTCCTAAACCGATTGCTTTCAAATTTTAACAGGCTGTTCTACACACTCATAGTTCTCGTCGGAACTAACGGAATTTTTTTCACCCCTAACTTTTTATTTTACAACCCTTTCTTCGCTAAAATAAAAGGACTTTTTTTTTTTTCAAAGTCCGCCATGTTATTATTTACCCTTGAAATTTAACTTCAGTAGTTCCTACCAAAATGACATATCTATAGATTAAGAATAATCAAGAATATTTGATTTCAGATAACATCAAGAGCCAAAATCACCCGGGCCACCCACGCGCATTTTTTTTTTTTTTTTTTTGAGGTTCCAACTTCGAGGGGCAATAATAATAGTAAAAAACTATTAAATTTTTTCAAATAAATATTTTTTTATATCTTCAATATGTAAATAAAAACACTCTTAATATTCAAGAAGATTCATTTTTATTTTCCTTTAAAAACCACCCTCCAAAAAAGCCGTGAAAGTAGGCATAAGTTACCAGACTACTACCTTAAGAACGCTATTTTTATTTTTTAAATTCTGTCATTCAATTTTTTAAAAATAAAAGATTGAAAAAGAAGCATATTTCTATCACATTATGAAAATTTTTATACACATTTTATTTTGATAAAGAAAGAACTGACCATTGTTTCATGTATGATTTATGCTTACATTTTATCAATTGAAATATTTTGTGTATTAGAAGTAGTTTCATAAGATAAAATTATACCAATCCTTGTAATATGCAAGAAAAGTATTTTGTTTTCCGCTTTATCCTATTATTTTGTATAGATTTATTTTATGTGTTAAGATGGTCAAGGTTTATTATACACGCGGTTTAAGTTGCCAATAAAATTAGTGAATATCCTAAAATATGACAAAGTATCATAGTATAACAATATTTCATTTAAAGTGCCCATTAAACATGATTAGAATAATTAAAAACGTATAAAACTTTTAAAGTGCGAAAAATAACTATATTTTTTGCACAGTATTCGGGCAATTCCGAATAGTAAAACAGGTATTCGGCCGAATATTCGTTCCATCATTACTCAATACTTTTTATTCTATTTTTGTCATTTTTTGTAATTTCCTCATTTATTTTTTTCTGAAAAAAAAAACTCACAAAATAAGGCGTCTTTCCTGAAAAATAATTAAAATTTTAAGCGGGAAAATCATAAAATGCGAAAAAAGAAAGTACAGCCTAATTTGGCATCACATTGACCACAGTTTCTCTTAGTGGAAGCTCTAAAAGCGTAATGGAAATCTATTAAAAAAACGTTCTACCATTTGCATTCCCTGATAACCCTAAATTATAAATCCTCTTCATTAGAGCCTGTTTTTAATACTTTTTTTTTTTTCTTTCCAGAGTTCCACTTTATACCAAATTTCCTGACAGTGCATTACAGTCAACGTGTTCCACAATGGTTTTCTCGGCGATAAAAATGGACGTCGCCGGAAGACGTGTCGCATAAATAATAAATTGCGAAATTTTACTTGCTCTTGTTAGCAGAAACGACTTTTTGCAAGGCGGTGTCGAAATGGATTGCTGCAAGTACCGTCGTACCAAGTCGGAAATGAACTTGAGCCTTTCTAATTGCCTTAGGACTCATTTATTTTTCAATTACGAGCCCGTAATGCGTTTTTTTCTTACGTCGCTTGTACTTGAGACATTTCTTTGGCAGCGTAATTTCCTTTCTGGGAAAGTTCGTCGTCCATCCTTTTAACGGTAATTTTACAAAATAGGAGTACAAGGATTTTTTTTTTCTCGCAAAAAGAGGCCAGAGAAGCAGTTATGGAGGTATGAAAGGAGCTAAAATTTTAACTAGCAAATACTTCATACAGAAACGGTATGACATTTATTCAATCATACACTCTTAAAAATTCAGGCAAATTTTAAGGAAAATAGTATTGTAAAATAGAGCGTTCACACAGCGCAGAAAAGTTTTACTGTAAAAAGAAAGCGACTGCAGCGACAGTCACTATACCGCGAGACCTGTGGAACAAAGCATACAATTGAAAAACTTTGAGAATGAAGGGGCTATGTTACATTAAAAAAAAATAAACACTCTGGACAATGGTAAACAATGGATACAGGTAAGCAAAAAAAATTTGATATATCAAAAGGTAGGTGTCATTAGAACCAATTTCATACGCACACTATCGACAAAACCAGAATACAAAGAAGCTGCAACAATAAAACTTTGAACTTTAATTACTCGCAATTTCTGTTTTGTCACATACATAACCCCTTCATCTCCCAAACCCTTCAATTCTCCGTTTTCGCTCTCCGATCAAGCCGCAACTGGTATAGGACATAGAGTAACGGTTTGAAAACGAAATGATCTCAAGCTCGGGCCCAACTGTTTTCATATCGTCCTTTTTTACTCAGTGCAGCTAGCCACAGTACTTTAGGTTCTTTTTCTACCGTAAAATTTAGGGCCATTTTTAATAGTGCATGAGTAAATGTACACAGCGTAACACACTGCCCTTAGAGGTATGGAAGCTTTCTGAAAAGCAACCAATATATTACCAATGCAACTACAATGTTGGCTTGAGTGAAGAAAACTCTACCAGCTTTGTACCACACATATGTTTAACTATGTGAGCCCTTCGTTATGCAGCAGATATTAAGTCTGAAGTCTAATTCTTTTTCACACGCTGTAACATGTAGCGATCAATTGTAGTGGCAATTGTAGTTGTGATCCTTTTGGGTAAATCTTGTAAACCATGTGGCATAGGGTGCACGAACACGTGATCTTTGACGCAATACAATAAAAAAAATCACACGGAGTAAGGTCCAGAGATATTTCATTTCATTTCACACCTCCAGGGTCTCCCGTACCTACCACAGCTTCGTGGTTTAACCGGGATAGGGCCCTGAAGGGCGCTCTGTTCTTAATTTTGAACCAGAACCTAGGGTCGAGCAAACCCTAGGCCCAGCACCCCCAGAGGTATCGTTTCACTTGGAGGACTTTGTGACCACGACATTTTTAACGCCTCCCAGCCACCATTAATCAAGGCGGTGGATCTTTGATCGGCTGGGATCGAACCCGGGTCCCTCCGGACACGAGTCCGATGCCTTACCGATCGGGCCACCACGGCCCTAGGTCCAGAGATAGCGGTTGCCACCGGAAAAGGAAATTGTGGTCGTCAGAAATTTCATACAACTCAATGCCAGGAAGCTCGCTATTGAAGAAATGGCGAACTTCTGTCAAAAACTGGAGGGGGGAATCCGTCTTGTGAAAGAATGGACGATCCTTGATCGTCATTCGTCACATGTTACAGTGAATGATACATAAAATAGACTTCAGACTTAATATCTGCAGAACTACGAAAAATTTGTCTAACATTTGCGAAATAAAACTTCTAGAGTTTCTTTTTCCAGTAAAGTCGACGTTTTTGCTGTATTGGTAATATGATCGTTTTAAAAAATGTTGAAATCCACGGAGGAAATTACGACACATCTTACATCTATGCAATTATGGCAATTTTGCACCTGAAAACATTTCCAATTTCACTTCTTTGGAAGCAAGCCACACTGATAGCACGAGTATGGTTAGGAGAAAACATTTTGGGTGGGTACCATACCATTTCCTTAAACTCCTATTACATAATCGATGTCTTTTAAGATCAATTAATTAAAATTAAATAACTCAGATCGAGATATGGGACGATAAAAATCGGAGTTCCCGATGAAAGAAATAAAAACTATCATCGAAATGGCATATACCTTCCTGATAAGGGTATACTGAACTGTAGAGCATATGCCGAATTGAACTAGACCGGTAATTCAGTTAAAATGTTCCTCAGAATTATTGTTCTTTAATTTCTGACAACTATATAATACTTCGGGAGTTTCTCTTGTTTTATATCCATACTGGACGCAAAATATGAGTAAAACGGTTAAAAACAGATTTGCGGAAGAAAGTCTGAATGCCTGTTGCTTTTCAAAATACACCTTCATTTCTTATAAGAAGGTAGAATTACAGAAACCTTCAAACCAAAAAACTCCAACAAGTCAAACAATTCCAGACAAAGGTAAGATTCAATCATCTCCCGGAGGATTCAGACGCAAGAGTGGCTGACAGCTCGGACAGAGAAAAAAGCCAGCATGTTGACAAGGTCCTCCTCCCAAACAAAGGAAGGAACCAGTAAGCTGGCAAAAGTAATCCCTCCCCTGGAGGAGATCCATTTTTAATAAGGATAAGACAAACTACGGCAGAAAACATTTAAGAGACATTACGGGCAGAAGAACCGTTCGACCGGACTAATCCGGTCGGATGGAAAACTGGGATAACAAGAAAAAATGAGGATCAGGACGGGAAAAAAAGAGTGGGTCAAAGCAATAATCCCTTTTGCAGACCAATTTATTTCCGCATTTGAGAAAAAGGATTTTAGATTGAAACTAATCAGTTCAAAAAAAGAGAATTTTATCATTTTTCACTATGTTTTTATTTATTTATTTATTTATTTTTAAAGGAAAGAAATAAGTTCTTTCATGACTGTTTGAGTTTTCAGAATGCAGTAGATTTTAGAAACATTTAAAAGGATAGGTCCGTTTTGTAAAATTTTATAGTTTTGGAATACGGGAAGAAATAACATTGCACCGAAAGTTCACGCAGTGATCAGGCTCCAAGAATAGTTGAACTTTAATGAAAAGATCAATAGAATTTTTAAAAAAAACTTCTGCACAAGTAATGTTACTGTTAACGCATGCATTTAACAAAGTTTTTTTTAATACAATTTTTTAATTTTCATCCCAAATCAGCGGGGATCTCTCAAAAATGTAAATCGGTCTTAAGCCTTACATTCCAAATCTAAATTTTTAAGCAGTGATTAAAACTCGGTTAACTTATATCAGGACTGTATGCTTTGAAAGAACGGGTCCTTATCACCCCAAAAATATTACACACAAAGCTCGCGTACGAAATATTTTCTTTAACTCTGCGCTATGGGATGGACCGCAAATGTCCCATAGCGCAGGGTTCCATAGCGTCTGTCTTGGAATTATGAGTTTGTGACAAGGGAAAGGGAGAAGGTAACAAGAAGTGTGACCCAACGCATCTTTTAAGAGAATATGTTAACGAAAAACAGTTTGGCATGTGACAGAAGGGAGCAGAGGGGATAAAGTGAGGTGTGATACTTTGTGAAAAATGGAGGTCATATATAGGAAAAAACTGACATCATTTGAAGTCAGCCATTACACAAAGCGTTGGTTTGCTCAATAATAATTTAGAACAAAATGTAAACGTCAGACTTCTTAAGTGAACATGGTTACTAAAAGGTTCTTTAATAAGTAAATAGCAAAACCAGCATATATCTGTTTCTAGAAAACGGCGGGGTAGTCACAGAGAGAAGCAATTTGAGGCATAAGTTAAAAGGTCGTGAGATAGAAATCCTACATCTTCAACGCTGAGAACAAGTAGAATTCCTCTGCGGTGCCTGTGTTAGAAAAATGTGACGACTAATATTTAAAATGAAAAACGGAGGAGTTCAATAAGGAAAGAAGCTACCCTTTCTAGTTCTTTTTAAGAATACAGCACATAAATTTCTCTCATGATGTTTCAAAATTCCGCCTTTTTGCGCGGATTTTACGAAGCATTTTCTTCAAAGTGATGCAACTATTTTGAGCTGCACTCTCAAAAATTTCTTCTTAAATTGACGGAAATTTTCTTGGCAGCAGTGCTGCCGGAAGATTAACCATATTTGACGGATTTCCGTTTCTATTTTTTCTGTCAAATGACTAAACTTCTGTCTTTATTTCTTCCGTTACAAGAGGGAAGTGTTCCGTCATTTGACGAATTTCCGTTTCGTTCTTTCTCCTGTTAATTGAAGAAATTTCCGTCTTCATTTTTTCCGTTATGGGAGGGTAATTTTCCGTTATTTAAAGAAACGTCCGTTATGGTTACACAAATGATTTATTTCGTCATTTAAAGAAATGTCCGTTACGATCGTTTCCGTTAGATGTTTTGAGTTTTTCGAAGAAACTCGTTATTTTTGTTTCTCTTAAATGATGGATTTCTTTTATTTCTTTTTTCAGCCCTTAAAAAAAGAAAATTTTTGTACTGATTGAAGCAGGGTTAATCGGTTTAGACCAGTGGTTCTCAACGGGGGCGATACCGCCCCCCGGTGGGCGGTGGGCAGATGCTGAGGGGCGGTGAACAGATTTTGGGCAGTAGGGGGGCGGTGGATACATTTTGGGCGGTAGGGGGGCGATGGGTTTATTTTGAAATGTGTTTGCGAGGGATTGTTTTAGGCGGAAGTGGGAGAAAATCCAGTTCTCTTACTTCTCCAGGGATGGCTTTAAAATTATTTTCTGGGGATATCTCAGCACTGAACCCCTGATGCTTCTATTTACTTTCTCAAAGATCAGCGGCACATCTTAGGTAAGGGGGTGGGAGATATGGGTCATACCCCTCTCAATGAAACAACAAAATTGTTTGTAGAAATAACATGCAAAGACCTAAAGTTGCGTTTTTCGACCATTAATTTCGAAAACTTTCCAACCCCTCGCCCTCATGAAAACTTTCAGGCTATATATAATATCAAAGATAGCCTAAAATTAGCCAATAGCAGTTCAATTTCCAAAAAGTTTTTGAAGGCAGGTCCCCACTTTAGTAGTGCAAGTCTAAAATAGCCCGAAATTGTGATCTTATGAATTAAATTTGAAAAATTGTTAGAGGACAAAGCCTGAATCCTCCCTCCCCGCTCACCTAACTTATATAGCCAAAACTCCTTTCCCCTAAGACAGCCACTTTTGCTTACAATTTTAGTTTTAGATATTTATGTTAAAGCGTTCTCGAAACCTTCATTCTCAAACACAGACTAATTATTTAAAAAATGATTGCGAGAGAATATCTTGAACTACCAGCCTCCTCTTTCAACAAACGTGACCAAAATGAGTTCAAATTTATGCTTTTAAGAGGTTAGTTTCGGAAAAATTCTAGAAGTTTTGTGTCTTTAGACCATCGCTCTAACAACACCAGAGTACAATGAAAAAAAATTCCGTAGAAAACTCTCCAACCTTCACCATTCCCTCAACATCAACAAAAATAGTTTAAATTTAGACGTTTAAGACTTCAATTTCAGAGAACACTGAAAGGAGCTATGACCCCCTAACATGACTAAAATCAACCTTATTTTTGAATATTTTGCCTTCAATTTTGAGAAAAAGAAAAAATATATATGAGAGAGCTTTTTTTCCCTTGTTACTCAAAAAGAATTTATCTGAATTGAACTTATCTTGAAATTTATAATCTTAACTTATTTTATTTCCTTTTCCTCCAATTAAAACTTGCAAGTATTTTTCCCACCTATGAGAAAAATCGAATGTCCGGCTTTGTTATTGCCCATCCGCAGTAAAGTGCGATATCCGTATGTAATAAATGAGGAATGCGTATTGCATAGTTGCAAGTAAATAAGAAAAACACGGTTTGGGATTGGATAGTTTGGGGAACTATTTGAACGCAGTCTATTTTTCAAAATATATGGGTTTTCAAATTAAAATATTGAAAACAACGCATTTTTATTTCAAACCGTTTTGTTCTTAATTACATTCAAAATGAGGCACTCATTTAATGAAACCATTCTAGGCACTTGGTTGTTTCTTTGACGCAGGTTTTTGGTGCAAAAAATTGACCGCTTTTTAAAAAGTAAATTATGAAGAATAAAAAACTTTTGAAGCATAAGTTTTTTTACTTTATAGTTATTTTCAACTCTCTGTTTGTGCAAAATTATAGAGTTAAACCTATAAAAAAATGCTTTACCTCTTCCTCCCCCTCTTCCAGTTTCATGCCTGTAGGCAAACGGGGCGTTTAAATAATTTTCAGTTCTAAAGGGGGCGGTAGCTGTAAAAAGGTTGAGAACCACTGGTTTAGACCAAATCGTTTTTTTTTCAAACTGTGTGTTTTTTCAATGTAATGTTAAGCTTGCTAAATAGTTTTATTTTTGCATTCATGCAACTTTTTTATTCAATTCATATTACCATTAATTCACCATTCATTCACATTACCTATTAGGCACATAAATATACAAGGTAGACGCAAGTTAAGTCTTTTTAAAATCACATGGGGGTAAAATCCAAGTATTTATTTCTTCCTTATTTTTTTTTCAGCAGTTGTACATTTCAAAATACCCAAAAAGTAAACTTAAATCAAAACTTCATTTTACTACCCAATTTGCTTACTTACTTAAGATGAATAGAGATAAATAATGTATCATTGAGGAAATCCACGTTGTATATTAATCTTAACTCTGGAGAATATTTAAATAACAAGAGAAAAAAAATAATAGAAGATATCCAAAACATTTATAGTAGGCATGAAATGGCTCCAATAATTGCACACTTTTTGTCATGTGCTTTTATCCACAATACAATCAGAGCAAGAAAAGATACATCAAACTTTGAAAACAACATATCAATGATTCTGTCTCTTATAAGATTTAATGCCTGAGTTTTACCTTACAGAGAACTTTTTAAATCCCAGTATAATATTCCCCTGTATGAATTATGGAAGAATAATTATACATTAATTTTTATAACGAAATTCTTATTATCTAAATGTGTTAAAAAATATTTTAAAAGTTATGTAATGTATATAACACTTGTGTTTGTAAATACTAAGAAATACTTTTTATGATTAAGAATGCATGATTTTAAGTTTTCTTACATTAATTTATTAATGGTAGTAGGCTATAATTATGAAGAAATAAATGTGCAAGATTTTATAATTAATTATGTCTTACACTTATTGCAATATATCGCTTGAATTGCTCATTCACAACAAGGTTTTTTTTATATGCACTAATTTCTTAATTGTTAAAAGATTTTCAAATAAAATTTCCTTTATAGAAATGAAACTGCATATTTTTACGCTTAATATTTTAACATTTAATTTAATTATTAAGTCCAAACGTGAATTTAATTCACATGAATAAGCATTTGTTGACAATAAATTAATAACGTCTTGATGTCTCCGAAAAAAATTGCTCTCATTACGATTAGGGCTTAAACCGGTTTTTTAACAACCCTGAATTGAAGAAAACTATTTTATAAATAGTAATATAACTATATTTTATAAAATATATTTAGAAAAATACCAGGAGAAAACCAGAAATTTGTATTTGAAAGCAACCAACAACCTTTTTCAAACAATTGTTCACTTAAATAGGAATTTTTTAAGATATTAAAAAGTATTCTTGAATTTATATTTAAACTATTTCTTTTTGCAATCATATTCAGAAATGCCTTCAAGTCAAAAATTTTGTTAGCTGCAACCAGCTCAGGACTTAAGCATTAAGACTTTTATCAGGACCTAAAAAAATATGTTATTAAACCCATATGATTCACCAACAAAAAGCTGTGCTTTTAGTAACTTCTTATAAGTAGAAGAAGATTAACACCTGTTTTAAACCACGTAGTAAACAATAGGAGAATGGATTTACAGTAAGAGAATGTAGAATTTTATTTTTACAGGCATTTGTGCATACATGTAATATTACTACAACTTTCTTCTTTTCGACTCATGGTTCCTCTTTCTGGTTTTATTTCTACAAAGACACTAAAAGAAAAGAAAAATAAAAGAAAATTATAACAAGACAATAAAAACTTAACTGAGCAGGGTGCTGCACTATGCCTGATGCTTGGTTAATGAATCCTCGCCTTTTACTTGTAACTTAAGTTCATTAAAAGTGAGCATTCTTTTTTTGAAAATAATTGCTTCAAAAATTATTCTATTTTCAAGTGACTTAAAAAATGCTGTTTACAAAATGCGATTTTCTCAGCAGCACTGTGCTGTTTTTTTGACTTTTGAAAAACTCCCATTTCTATACTGTCGGCCCCGCCTAAACAAATACTGTGGGTTCCAAGAAAAATTATTCAATTAAACGGGGATCTTGAACATTGCGTCTATGGCATGGGTTCCGGGATGCTTTATTCATAAAAGCGGGTTATTTGTTTATCCGTTACCCAATTAAGCGGGGACGATTAGTACATGACTCATTTATGAAAGGATTTTAAATATTTTGATCACTTTGTGTAACAGAGTGGATAAATAAGCCTTTAACCGCTTAGTCGTCGTGCCCGTTCCTCATACGGGCAGAATATTCGGGCAAATTTTGTCGCGCCCGTGTTTCATACGGGCTGCGTTTCTGATATTTTTAAAGCTTCAAAACTTTTACTTTTTGTCGTGCCCGTATTAGCTTTTATTTCTACAACTACTGCACCTACTAAAGAAGGTGGAAGAAAAACAAATTTGGAGTTTCGAAAGGATTTGGCCGATGAAGCAAACTTTAAGGTGAAATTGGGTAAATTGATTAAAATTTACCTACCTTTAAAAAACCACTAAATTCAAAAGAAAATGCAGTGTTTTTTATTTTAATATGTTTAAAATATTATGAACATAAAAAAACACAAATAAAAAAACCTAATGAATTTTGATCAGTTTTTGGAAAAAAAGTGCGACGAGTAAGCGGTTAAAAATATCCTTATAATCACAAAGAAAAGTTAGAATCACAGAACAAGCATAAAGTGGAATAAACAGCCTAAAACTGTAAGTCTGTCTGCAATTTCAAGAAAAAATCTATTTTTTTCTTCATGAAATCGACTGTAACAGAGTGGACATCCAACAGTTCAAATTAACTACCATAAGAAAAAAATTAGGCTCATCCTGGTTGTTGACCTAATAACATAATGTAGCAAGCTAATCACGACAGTTATGCTACCTATATTTAAAAAAAAAATCTGGTATGGGCCCCACACTACTTCCTTTTACGTGTAAATTTCTTAGTAGTTGCCTTAAGTGTCAAAAAAAGTGCTTGGAGTGAGCAATAAGGTAACAATTCAAATATTTACTCCCCTAATCTGCCACGAAACAATGCAAAAAATATTTAACAATGGTTAATTTTCTAAATATTGCTGATTTTAATATCATTTAGTGAATTTTTCGCAAAATATCGCCAATAGCCCAAGTTGAACCCAAATTCAAAAAAAAAAATTTTTCGCCAAATTTGTTGCCAACTTGGTGATATGTCGCCAAGTTGGCGTCAAACACTTGGCGACCAAAAGCTTGGCGACATATCGCCAAGTGGTCGCGCCAATTCATATCACTTGAGTCTGCATCGAAATTAACACTGATTTACCCCAAAAAAGGGGTAAAACACCCCCTTGGGAACATTCAAATGCAACCACAAGGGGAGGTGCACAACTAGACCATACTCAGAGCCTACATACCAAGCTAGAAGTTTCTACGGTATATAGTTTTTGAGTTATGCGAGCCACATACGCACATACATCCGCACATACATCCGCACATACGTACATACAGACGTCACGAGAAAACTCGTCGTAATTAACTCGGGGGTGGTTGAAAAGAATTTTTCGGCTGCTTATATGTTGGTAGATACATATGCACGTGCTGACAGGTCGAAAAAACTACTGAACATTCATTTGGGGGTGAGCAAAATCAAAATTTAGACTCAAATTTGAGTGATTTTTTTTTCGCGATCACAATACTTCCTTTACTACGTAAAAGGAAGTAAAAATCAGATTGAATGCAATTATTTTATTTCCAAAAGGCTTGTGACAATTAGCAACATTTAATTTCATTTCACACTCCAGAGTCCCCCGTACCTACCACAGCTTCGTGGTTTAACCGGGATAGGGCCCTGAAGAGCGCTCTATTCTTAATTTTGAACCAGAACCTAGGGTCGAGCAAACCCTAGGTTCTAGCACCCCCAGAGGTATCGTTTCACTTGGAGGACTTTGTGACCACGACATTTTTAACGCCTCCCAGCCACCATTAATCAAGGCGGTGGATCTTTGATCGGCTGGGATCGAACCCGGGTCTCTCCGGACATGAGTCCGACGCCTTACCGATCGGGCCACCACGGCCCGACAATTAGCAACATCGAAAATCTAGGGACATGGATGAATAATAGTGTTTTTTGGGATTTTTTTTTCATTTGCGTAATTATCTGCAGAAATGGTGTCAGAAGCATCTTTTGTGCTGTGCAGTCAGGGTGTAAAAAAATCAATGATTCTTTTTAAAAAAATAAAAAAAATCAGATTTTTTAAATTTAAATCGGATTTTTTTATTTAAAAAAAATTGGAAACTTCAGTTATTAATTAATTTACATTTATGAACGACTTACCTTTAAGTTTTTAAAAATACCAAAACACCTTTGAAGAAAAGTTTCACAAAAACTGTGATGTAAAACTAGATTCAATGCAAATACATATGATTCAAATCACTTTTAATATCAAAAAAATTATGAAACACTATACAGAAAAATTAAAGAAAAGAAAAAAAAGAAAGAAAGAAAGAAAGAAAAGAAAGAAAGAAAAGAAGACTTCTCATTTTATTAAAATTTCAAGAAAGCATTACATGAAATTTTAATAAAATGAGAAGTACAATGAAAAAATTATCTGCAAAAATTTTAAAATTAAATGTAACTTTTTCAGCTGTAATAAAAATAATAAACCGAAAGAAATTAAGAAATTCAATAACTGTTAAAGTGTGGAGATGGAAAATAACCAGCTGATGATGTTTTTTTTTTTTTTCGGTAAGATATGTACAGGGCTCGCAGTTGACTTTTTAAGAATTTTAGGGGAGTTTTAGGAACATTTTTCAAAAATTCAATTTTTTTCCACTGATAAGGCCTGGCGCCCCCCCCCCCCCAACTTACAATGCAAAGGCATAGAAAATTCATCTTCTGTCTGGTTGTTTTTGTTTTTTCTTTTACTGAATGTATATCACACGCATCCTATTATGTCCCTCCCGCCTCAATTCACTTTTTTCAACACCTGCCCTGCAGCTGCATGTATTTTCTTTAGTTCACATATTAGACAAAACAAATAGCTCTTATTATGCATACATATTATTTTGACTGTAACCTTCCACCATCTGTGGATGGGGGATGAGTAGGATTAATGCAATAGCATTCATCAAAAAGAAAATAAAAAAAAAAGAAAGAAATATATTTCAATATTATTTCTTACTTGGGACAATCTAGCTCTATATTTGTCTCTAAAAGAGTTAAAATCTTTAGACTATTTTATCATAGCTGAATCCATAAATGCATCAAATAACTCACAACAGTGCATTTATTTCAAATTCTGAGTTGAGATCTTTGGGAAAGTTTTATTGTTACAGATACTTAACAATTAGAAGGCCAGTAAAATTGAGTTCAGGCTCTATTAGATAAAAAGTACTAAAAACCACATGCAACATTACATTACTTTTTTCCTAATTAGTTTATCGAACAAAGAACGATTACGTGTACATTATCAGACAAAAACTACATATGCATACTAAGTTTCATGTTTCTAGGCCTTGTTTTTGCAAGACTCGCTCACCAAACACAAATATATCTACATGTACAGATTCCTCATTCCATTCAAAGTGGCACGCATTAAGACACTAGCGATATGAATAGAATAATATAAATATAACATGAAATTTTCATGAAGTCTAAAAAAATATTAGTTTTGAAAAGAAGACAGTCTTGAATTAGAAATGAAAAAAAAAAAAAAAAAAAAAGAAAAAGCCAGTGATACCAATTGTTCAAACAAAAAAATATTATCTTTTAACAGGTTCATTTTACAAATTATTTCAAGTGACACAAACATTTTTTCTTTGGTAGTTCGGGGTAGGAATCTGAATCGACTAGCATACGAATTTGCACAATCATTTTTCAACAAAGCTAACTTTAAAAAATATAGATATATTTATGCATATACATACGAAAATAACAACTGAATGCGTACTAATAAAATAAGGGATTGTCTGTTTTTGACACATATGGTTGTCATTTTAATTCCACGAATGAGTAAGAATCAGCATTTTTATTTATTTACTTTCAAAGTTCAACTTGTTCTCAACCACGATATGCCTTCCAAAACGATTATTTAGGTTTAATTATTAAATATACTTAAGAATTGACTAATCAAAGTAAGCTTTTTAAGATTTCTATAAGCCCTGATAAGTTCCCGCTGATTTAAATAAGAATTTTCTTTTGGAATTTAGATTCAAACATGGCGCCTTTTATCCATTCGGTAGAACAGAGAAACTGTGAACATTCCATGAATTTATATTTTTTTCAAGCTGCCATTAAAAAATGTCTTTAAGTTAGCAGCAAGATTAAATAATTTTTGGAATCCAATTCTGAAATTAAGTACTTACCCATATTTCATTATGATGTTTTCCTTTTCCTTTCCGACTGATTTTCGTAGCTTGCTTGTTCTTCGGTGGCGCTGGTATCGTGAATCATTTCGGGAAGAAGCGGGACTGCGCATGCGTGAATGCGGAAGTAAGAAGAAATAACGGAAGTTTTCGGTTTTAAGGGAAACAGAAATTTTTCGTTAAAAAATGAATGAAAATGTAGTGTATAAAGAGGGTTTTTTCTGAGAGTGTGGCTACCCATGCTGGATCGTTGCTTGGCTGATTCGTTCGAAAATAGCTGTCAATAAATAAACTCTGATGTCCAAATAGTGGGTTAATAACTAATAATAACTGGTTTTCTCAAGGAGGACTATCTAACTTGTGAAAAACAGCTTTAGTATAGTAAAATGATATACCCATTACAGGTTTTTGCATGCAGTAACTAACAAGCGTCCCGCTTTTAGGCTACGGGGCATAAATGAGTTAAAAGGGCTCAGATTGCAGAATATATATACAGGGTGTCCACTCCAATCGTGGACCAATAGCTAATTTCTAAACCGTTAGAGATAAGCATATAGTTCATTTAGGAAAAAATCTCCAAATTACGAAAGGAATTTTGGGTCTATTCAATGTTTTTCAAAAAATCAAATTTTGAAAGAGTTACGAAATTTAAATTTTTATACAGTCCCCCAGTCCTATCAATCATATTTAGTAAAACATTCTTGACACTGTAACGTTTAAAACGAAAAAAAAAATCACTGTTCTACGACAAAAATTGACAGAGTTATGACGTTTTGAAAAATCAATATTTTGAAGGATTTCGCATACGGTCCCTTAAGCGATCTCTTGAAAACGTCATGAAATCCTTCAAAATCTTGATTTTTCAAAACGTCATAACTTGGTCAACTTTTGTCGAAGAAGAGTGATTTTTTTTTAGTTTTAAACGTTACAGTGTCAAGAATGTTTTACTAAATATGATTGATAGGACTGGGGGGCTGTATAAAAATTTAAATTTCTTAACTCTTTCAAAATTTGATTTTTTGAAAAACATTGAATAGACCCAAAATTCCTTTCATAATTTGGAGATTTTTTCCCAAATAAACTATATGCTTATCTCTAACGGTTTAGAAATTAGCTATTGGTCCACGATTGGAGTGGACACCCTGTATATATATATACACTGAAGTGACAAAAGTCATGGGATAGCAATATGCAAATTTTCAGATGGCAGTAGCATCGCATAGCACAGGTATAAATGCGCAGTGCTTTTACAGAGCTTTCATTTCTGTTCAAGTTATTCATGTGAAGAGGTTTTAACGTGATGATGACCGCACGACGTGAATTAACAGACTTTGAACGCGGAATGTTAGTTGGAGCTAGACGCATGGGTCATGCCATTTCGGAAATCGTTAGAGAATTCAACATTCCCAGATCCACTGTGTCAAGAGTGTGCCGAGAGTATGAAATTTCAGGCATAACATCCCACCATGGACAGCGCAGTGGTCGACCGCCTGCACTTAAAGATCGAGACCGGCGACGTCTGCAAAGAGTCGTAAATTCTAACAGACAAGCAACACTGCGTCAAATCACCGTAGAAATCAATGTGGGACGTACAATGGACGTGTCTGCTAGAACTGTGCGGAGAAATTTGGATTTCTTGGGCTATTCCAGCAGAAGACCGACTCGAGTGCCTTTACTGACAGAACGACATCGCTTGCAGCGACTCTCGTGGGCACGTGAGCATATCGGTTGGTCCCTAGATGAATGGAAAACCGTGGCCTGGTCCGATGAGTCACGATTTCAGCTGGTAAGAGCCGATGGTAGGGTTCGAGTGTGGCGCAGACCCCACGAAGTCATGGACCCAAACTGTCAGCAAGGCACTGTTCAAGCTGGTGGTGGCTCCGTAATGGTGTGGGCTGTTTTTTCATGGCATGGACTTGGTCCTCTAGTGCGACTGGACCGAACATTGACTGGAAATGCTTATGTGCAGCTACTTGGAGATCACTTGCAGCCATTCATGGACTTCATGTACCCAAACAACGATGGGATTTTTATGGATGACAATGCGCCATGTCACCGGGCCACAACTGTTCGCAATTGGTTTGAAGAAAATTCTGGACAATTCCAACGAATGATTTGGCCACCTAGATCGCCCGACATGAATCCCATTGAGCATTTATGGGACACCATCGAGAGGTCTGTTCGTGCCCAAAATCCTGCCCCATCAACGCTTTCACAATTATGGACGTCTATCGAGACAGCATGGCTCAATATTCCTGCAGAAGACTTCCAACGACTTGTTGAGTCCATGCCACGTCGAGTTGTTGCACTTCGCCGGGCAAAAGGAGGGCCGACACGATATTAAGAGGTATCCCATGACTTTTGTCACTTCAGTGTATATATATATATATATATATATATATATTTTTTTTTTTCCAAATTTTTCTCGGGGAAGAAATCTCCGGACCCCAGACTTAAAGTTTTTTTAGCAAGCACGGACATGCGTTTCATACTAGTTGTTCGGGAAAGTTCTCATATATTTGTTATTTGCTAGCGCAGAATTTCATTATACGCCACTGCTTTTACACTTTAAATAAGCTTACTTTTTCATTCCGACGTTCATGATAATAAGTTGCTTATAGATGTTGTGTGTATTTCATTTTTTACGATTTTTTTCTTTATTTTATTTTAATTACAGATTTGCGGTAGGTGGATATTTTTTGTATCTGTGTGTGTGTGTGGGGGGGGGGGGCGTCACCACGGATTACCGCCCCGGGTGACACAATTGCTAGCTACGCCACTGGGTTAACACACTGATTTTTCAAGAGTATGAATCGGAGACATTGTTAATCATATGGGCAATTCCACGGTAACTTACGTTACATTTCGACCAACTCTTATGCATTTAGCACCTCAGTACAGACAAATTTTGTTGTACAAATCTTGTATGAAAGCATTCTATGAAAATGACAGTTGAAAGCAAAATTTAAATGCAAAAATATTCGATGCATTTAAATTTTACAAAATCTAGCAGTCAAAGATAAGGCAGTAACTTGCGTTACACAAAAAGGGAATGACATAATATGAAAATTGGTTCTGAGGCAAATTTCTGCTCTATTACAGCTGTTTTATTGTTTGAAGCATAATTTATCAGTTCCTTATAATGCTTAGGAATATATTTATATTAATTTAAAAATTTATTTCAAAAATTGAAAATTATGGGAATTTTTAACTGGGTAACTTATGTTACAATAACTTACGTTATAAAATTTACTTATAAGCATATCTTTATTACAAAAATTAATGAATGAAAATTACAGTTTAGTTTAGATCGAAACATTGAAAATTAACAATTATGAATTAAATTTACAGAAATTTAATATCAAACTCAATGAAAAATCAAAAATATTACATAACATAAGACTTAAATCTATACTGGCTGCTGCTATTAACAAGTTCAGGTAATTCAATTTTTCAAATCATTCTTTCTTTCCTATTATAAATTTCATCTGTCGTTACTGGTCATTTCTAATTGGTTCCAACAGCAGCAATTACTTATATTTTAAACTCGTTTTCTTCAATAATCGTCACAACTCAAGGATAAAATGTATTTTCGTACTTTTACACACCATTCACCAGCTTTTATCTCTGTTTTTTCTTCTTGTTCCTTAAAATACTTAACTAAACGAAACCCGTAGTTTGTTAATTTCTAGTTCTTAAATGGTCATTGTCAATGTGCGGACCTTCAGAAAGTATTTTTGATAAATTTTGCTTTTTCTAACATATTTCAATAACATAAAGTGACTTTTATCTAAAAATCTGTAATAGCCACATGACTTTTCTCATACCCCTTCTACAGCGCATCTTTTCTGCAGAGTTTAGTGGCATTTTAATGCAGAATAAAATGTATTTCACCTGTAAGAGATAAAATATTTTTGTATTTGTGTTTTCTAAAACATATTTGATAACTTTAAATCATAACAGAAGTCGTTTTTGAATAATTTATAGTACATTACTCCTAAATATTTTGAATGCAGTGATTTTGTTTAGAGAGAATCAAGACACACGGCAGTGTGTCAGCCAAGTTCGCGCTGCACATCTGCTAGTGTATCTTTACACGAACCATTTCGGGCTACTTTCGACCCCTCCGTTTCTCAAGAACTACTTCATCTACATGCTTTAAATTTTGTAAGTCTATTAGAGTGATATAGAACACCCATAATCCTAAATTTTATGAATATATCTCTTTTAGTTTTAAAGTTATTAATATTTGAAAAGTGAAAATATGGCGATTTTCTTATTTAGATTATACACTCACTCATCAAAATGTTTACCTACTTCCAAGTGTCTCAGAATCTTAAAATTTGGCATCAAGGTATATTTCCATACACTAACTATGGGAAAAATCTAAAAAGTCCAAAAACTACATTAAAAAGGCAAGAAAAAAAGCATTTTTTCTAATGAGTATCTTGGCGCGATTTATAAATGGTTCGTCAAACAAAAGCGCCAAAATGCTTGTAAAACGTTGCCAAAAATAAAATACTTAAGTTTAAAATCAAATGTTTTATTGTAAGCTGTTTCAAGGCATAGTTTTGCCTTGACGGAAGATTAAAATGGTTTATCAAGATGAAATAAATAATTCGAATTCTAGAGACTGACTATGCCACCTTGCGGTGACTTAAATACTATCAACCAAGTAGTTAAAATATTCTATTCCTCTTTTAAGAAAAATATAGGGTAAACACGAAGAAAATTTACTTGTTTTACCTGTTTCTTTCGTCATTGATCATAAATTGCAGCGTCTCCTATTATTTATTTGAATTACGAGTAAAATCATTAAAATTAAAAATGTGTCGAATGCAACATGGCCTATGTTATATCTGCGTTGTCAGCGTAACTGAAATCTCATGTTATGTGTGTATTAATTTGTGTCTGAATGAAAGCATAACCATTACTTCGGCTTTTCAAAAATGCATGATATCCCAACAAAAACATAAATGTGAAAAGGAGCCAAGTTCGGTTGAAACAACGTTTGGGCAGTTTGAAGCAGCGGTGCCACCGACAAAAGAGTTGAAATCTAACAGGCTCCAAGTTCTATAGCTGTTCTGTTAACTACAGTCGTGAGAGTTATTGAGATGTTCATTAATTTATTTTAATAACATTTCGTTAGTTCCTTTCATATCGGCTTCGGAACTGGGCAAGTTTTAATCGTCACGAAGTTCCGTTCAAAAAAAAGTCCGACTTCCGTCAGTTAGAAATGAACTTGTCAAATTATAAGAAGCAGATATGAAAGGAACTAACGAAATGTTATTAAAATAAATTAATGAACATCTCAATAACTCTCACGACTGTAGTTAACAGAACAGCTATAGAACTTGGAGCCTGTTAGATTTCAACTCTTTTGTCGGTGGCACCGCTGCTTCAAACTGCCCAAACGTTGTTTCAACCGAACTTGGCTCCTTTTCACATTTATGTTTTTGTTGAGATTAATATCTCACAAGCCAAAAAGAAACATATAATTTATAATAGAGGTGTATTGTAATCTTATTAACAAATAGAGACATTTTAAGAAATATGAATAATTTAAATTAAGTAAATACAGTACAAATTCAAAAAAATTCTTGCATAAATTACTCCTACTTACCACATAGGTTTATTTCACAATTTACTTTCTTTATAAACACAAGTATTTAAGTTCTACTTGGGTAACTTACATTACCTGCTATGTTGGTAACTTAAGTTACACGTTTTGATTGAAGCACAAAAAATTAAATAGACAATATTTTAAAAAAAACTTTAACTATTTGCTTAACACACACTTATAAGATAGAAAATATAGCATTGTTAACATTGCATTGCCCTTTCTTTATGCACATCATGAACTTTAACATGTTTTTGGTAACTTATGTAACATAGAACAGTGCATTTTTGAAGTTAACATAAATCGCTTAATTTACGTGAAAACACTCGTTTTAGCAATTTGCAATATTGAATTAAAGTGTAATGATCAATATTCTTCCTTTAAACCAGTTATCTAAAGAAAAAAATTGAACCTTACCAACGTTGAAAGATTGACCATTTGCTTTGCCAAAAGTTAAATATTCCATTTCCAACTTCAAAGTGCTGACAAAACTAAAAATACTACATTCTTGACAAAAAATTAGTATAAATAATAAACTTCTAACATTTTTAAACCAAAAAATATGTAAAACAGACGCATTGCTGTAATTTGATTTTTCCAACGCTTTTCCACACTTGCATGGAATTGCCCATATATATATCGAGGTTTGACTGACAAGGAAAGTCTCATACAATGTAGAATAGCAATAATTTTCCAATAAGGTAAAATAAACTCAGAGGTGTCAGAAGAGGTCATAATAGAGGTCAGCTCGAGAACGACTCCACTTCAAAAAGGGGGCGATGGGTGGATGACATGTACCCTCCGACGTTTTCAATTTAACGCGTGCACTTGCTTCATCCTTGACTTTTTTTACATTACTCAGTATTCTCAATTGATATCTTTCCACTTCGTTTAATATGGGTTAAAATGCCTCCATTTACTTCTCCCCTCATTGTTGTCTCTCCACTCACCTCTATTTTGATAAAACAAGAGAAGACCTGCAGCATGCTCAAGGAAGGATTTATCCAAGGCAATCATATAGTAATCGGTTTAAAGAGTTGGATTGTTGATTTTCTGTCAAACAATTCAACTACTCCCCGAACTCTTCAACCAATAAGAAGGCTAAGATCCGCAGTTCAGGTGTCTGACAGAAGGCCGAACACTCTGGGGAATACAGTTGTTCATTGGAAGCTAAGGGACATGTTCATTTCTAACATAATAGCCAGAGACTTTTTTCGCCCCACTTAGATTGCAATTTCTTAAACTGAACTATTGGTATCCCAAGTAGCACATTTCGTTTTTTAAAGGTTGTAAAATGGTTATTAACGTTGTAACAACGGATTAAAAACGTTTAAACGTTTTTTGTGCTACCTGGGATATAGATAGCTAGTATTCCATCCAATCATCGAACACGATCGAAGCGTGTTATAGATGAATATGCCCCTTAGTTCGTAGAAAGAGAATGGTTTCAAAGTGAATCTTTCACTTCTCACAAGTCATGTTTTCACAAGTTTAAAAAAAAAGAGAGAGAGAGAGAGAGAGACAGCTTCAATCATAAATAGTTACTTTATGTCAAACTAGATACAAATTGGTCAATATGTTAAACATAGGCCTTTGTTGTTTATGAGAAATTAGTTACAAAACAGTCGAATCATTAGCGTTTTACCTTTTGTCAGTTTTTCCAAAGAGAATCATATTTGTAAATTTCATGTATGGATTGTTGACATTAAGATGTATCCAATAGAAACTTCCAAATTTGAAAAAAAAAAAAAAAAAAAGACTACTTATAATTATCCAAGTTTTGAAGAATTTCAACAATAATTTTCATTTTCATCATATTAAGATTAATTTTCATATAATAGTTCTAGGTTGCTTTTATGTTTGAATTAGTTTCGTATATTTTCCCTTTTAAATTTCTCAAGAGCTATATCAGTAGACGGTAAGAAATATTTATTATTCTTATTTGGAACCTAAGCAAATTTCACTTTGTCTCTGAAAATATAAAACATTAGAGTACTACGCCTCTTCTCAAAAGTAACTCAACTTATAATCACTTTCGAAAAACTTCCAATAGACTTCACAAAATGTACAACACATTAGGAATGCACACAGTTTCAACATCATCCAAAACCATAATGACGAAATGATGACAGGAGGCTTTTGTACAGATGCGTGTGTGTGTTTTTACAATATAAGGTAATTCATTCTCTCTGCTGACAAGGGGTTCAGGTGATGCCTGTCAAAGCCGCCAAAGAGTAATTCTGTAGAAATGAGGAGAGACATCTAAACACGATGAGCACAGTGGTTAAAGTTAGTGATGAGCCATCTGTTGGAAGCAGGATGGAACCTGACGAGTGGATGTTGTCAGGCCCTTGGCTTTTCTCGTACCATGTTTGGAAAGCTTGCTGCGGTCCGTTGAGATCCGCTTTCGCGTCATTTCCGGCAGGATTGTTTTTCCTGAAAAAGGAATGAATTCACAAATAAGCTGGTACGAATTGAGCTAAATTATTTTATTCAAAAAGTGTTTCTCGTAATTTGCATTTGATTTAATCTCAATCGTCCTTTCTTTCTTGAACAGGATCACGTCAAACGTCACGAATATGCACAAGACCGGCTGCATTTAAACTCTTGGCACTTAGTTTTTTTTTTTTAATACAGAGAACATGAGCTTCGGCATATATGAAAACTGCGTACTATGCACCTTGCTTCCTGACAAACACAGGAAAGATTTATGGCACTTCGGTTGAAAGTAGAAAAGAGAGAATGAAGCTAAGTTAGACTTAGTTGCTTTTTCTGAGGCTCGATTGAGACTCTATTTTACCGATAGTTTTACCCTATTGTAGCATGAAGCACTTGTAGCTTTCATCGCTTCAAATAGTATTTCAGGCGGCACTAGTATTAGCTGCCTGATTAGAGATGAGCTATTTATGTAATGAAAGCTAATGATTTTAAGTTTATATTATTTTCATTATAAATAGTATACTAATAAATAGTTTACTTTTAACATCGGCTGTTCCATGTTGCACGAGATTCACGTAAAATGATTAAACCTTACTTTGGTTGGAGCTTTCATAGTTCTAATAA
This sequence comes from Uloborus plumipes, assembly GCA_038373865.1. Taxonomy (NCBI): domain Eukaryota; kingdom Metazoa; phylum Arthropoda; class Arachnida; order Araneae; family Uloboridae; genus Uloborus; species Uloborus plumipes. The sequence continues at coordinate 10,669 of JAXGGA010007824.1, read as the reverse complement.
GCTGATCTCATGCTTACTGCTTAGCATAAATGAAAAATAACTTTTTGGCTCATCACCGGAAATTTGGGAGTCATTTTATAAGTGTCAGATTGTGTAGTCTATATCTCGAGAAGAGACAACGAAGTAAGCAAGGCAAACGCCAGTCAGTGGATCAGTGGATAATTGAACCACCCGCTCTAATGAATCAAATCGTCTAAAAAAGAGCAAAATCTATCATTACTAAATTTGCAGCTTTGTTGAATGAAAATTGTGTAGATCAAACGTGATTCATGTAAGCGGTGCCACTGTACTTGCCGATTAAGTTGTCTGTTTGACGCTGAGAGAGTGGAAACTGCGTCCCCTTGAATGACGTTTTGGGGATATAAAACGCTTTTGACTTTTGCAATTTCTTTCTATAATCGTAATTGAAATTAATTTATACTTAGGAAAACTGGTATCTCCTGAAAGAACACAAATTAAATTATATTTTCTCGTAAATTACACGTGTGTGGAAAATTTGGCTAAAGCACAATTAAGGTGACGAAAAATTTGGCCAACTAAGTTTTAATCAATACAAGCAGTTATTAAGTTTCCTCGCTTTTAATGTAATGCAAATTCTTATTTTTACGATTGCAAAAAGTGAACACATCACAGAGAGCATGTTCATATTAAAGGTGTGCTTAAAGTGTCAAACTCAGTGGTCCGAATTGTGTGATCAACGGGCATTCATTTTGCTCTGGGCTTCCCTAGCTATTTTTGGTCATACGCAAACAGTGTCGAGAAATTGGCATTCAAGTTTCCAAAGCTATCTATCTGTGTAGTTAGTCATTTATAGTGCAATTAGGGAGGAAGTGATAGTGATCTTATTAGTGCTGTTTTACCTGATTAGAAGCTTATCTGATTAGTGCTGTTTTATCCCAACGCCAAGCAGACAATGATGTCGTTAAGCGTCATGCTCTTTATTTACTTCCACTGTCACTGCTCGTTGAATTCACTATCGTTCGTACGATACCACCACTGAAATGAGTTTTTGAAAAACTCAGAGTTCAGTGGCGCCATCTAAGAAGTAACTGATCAACTATTGCCGTAGATCACCTACTACACATGCATTTATGCTTATTGTAAATGTTGAGCACTTAATGGAACCACTTACTTCCTGCCAAAAGTGTCAAGTCGCACCCATAAGTCGTTGAACCTCCTGGATCTTTGAGTGGTGACCGTCGATGGCGTCGAGGTCCTTCGAATCATCACCGGGGAGCCTGAACGGGGGAAGACGGGGGCGCTGCTTGCCGACCTGTGGCGGTTGGATCTTCGGCTCTGGGAGCCGTTCTTGCGTGGAGGGAAAGGGGTGCTCGGTGCGCTGGCCTTGTCCGAAGTCTCGCTCCGAATGCTTTTCTTTGTTTTGCTGCGAGAGGAAAAGAAGAGACTGGTTATGCTTCTGACCGTCGTTGCTTTGTGACGAAATTTTTAAATGCAGAAATGGGAAGTTATTTTCAGTATACAAATACAAGTATAAACGACGACAAACAACTGGCTTTAGGGCTATCTAAGCTGGCCGAGAAAAGCCCTATTCAACTCCCCAGTGAAAATCAACGTCCTTCTTAAACCTTCAGTAAAACAAAAGCAATTTAAAATATCTTTGGTTTTTCTTCGTTCAAGACATATAAGCAAAATACTTTAAAAACCATTCTGTAATGTAGACCACGGTTTATGTTTAAAAACCAGTTGGCAACATTGGGCTTTGACTGAAAAAGCATCATGTAATTTATTATCAAATGTCCCAAAACATTGATGAAAATTGTAAGAATGTCTTACATTTTCAGTAGTAGTAGCGTGATTCTAAAAACACGGGAATATTTCTAATATGTAGCTTTAAAAAAATAATTTAAAATTAAAAATCTGGAAAAATCAGGAAAGTACTTTATAAGTTACGTAATTGAAATAGAACATCAGCCGAGCTTAAATGTTTGTATTTTATTGTATTTTTGCATTTTAATTTTTTTTGAAGGCATGCGAATGGTAAAATGAAATTTTTTAACCTGTAAACTGTTAGACATGATTTTTAAACATTGTACTGTCACAGTAATTATATTATACAAAGTTCGAACTAATGCTTCACCATTTGCATGTCTTTTGAGTCATCCACGTGTCTCATATTGGGACATGTGAATGACATAAGAATATGGGCATGTGAATGACAAAACACAAGTAATGTGTTCTCAAAAAGTCATATTTGAATATTTTTCGGCTTAGGTTCGAATAAGAACCCACAAATGTAAGCTTTAAGACTATTAATTATCAAAACTTATTTACATGTACATTTTACTTGGATTCTGTAGGTCATGTTAATGACAAATATGAAAAACACTTGCCTTGAAAGTTGAGGTTAACTTGCTATTAATCAAAAAGTAGTTAAAGAACAGCCAAATTAATCTTCAGTCAGGAATAAAAGTTCCATGCTTTATTTTAAGATGTGTTGCCAGATTTTGAAATAAAACATTTCATAGAAAAATATCTTTTCTTTTCAGACACGTGGGTGACTGATAATCGCTGGGACAAAGTTTAGATACATTTTTAGAGGTATTATTTTCACATTATTTTGCTTTTTTTGCGATTTACATCTTGCACACATACATATTCAAAAATAAAAAATCTTGAGAAAAAACTCACTTTTGTTTTTAAAATCTAGATTCCATAGATTGTGAAAACTACACCTATGGGACAGGGCACGTGGATGATATTTCAATGTAAAATTTTATTTTTAAATGAATAATAATTAATTATTGACAATGTTGATAATCAGAATTATAGAACAAAAGACGTTAAAAATATTCCCAAAAGAGTTTTTTTTTAAATTAAAAAAAAAAAAAGAGTAATCAGTATGAAACACAAATTTGCCCATTTTGGTAGAATCACTCAGTAGAACTTTTTTCGTCATGGAATTAAAAGAAGTACGCATTTTCAAGCGCACTCGAGATGACCCATGATCTTATCTAAAATAAAAGCGGACTGGGACTGATTATTCTCTTTATTCACTGAAATTTAAAAGTGCTTTAAAAAATTCCTTGGATTTTTTTTGACATTCATTCTCACAAAACCACTAATATATCTGTTGTCCATACATTTGTAGGTATGTGCATGTGGCAAAGTAAAATAGTTAACTTATCTTCTTTGTTCTTTCGCCATCGTTCTTTCGTATAAAAAAAGATATTTGTTTTAAAAATTACAGTATAGAAAAAAAATAACAATATATTTTATGATGAAGCTTGCATTGAAATATTATTTTTATTTTTTTTTCTGCAAATTTGTACTTTCAAAAAAAAAGTGAGAACAGTTTACTTTTTTTAATAAGCCAAGTGAAAAAAAAATATATTTTTCTAATGAACTATTTTCAATTTGATTATTGAAAATCTTTTTTGTCAAAAGAAGAAATACGGATGAAACACGGATGAATGAATAAATGAAAATATAATGAAACAAGAAATGAATAATGTATGAGAAAAAATAGTAAATGCATTAAAATAAATGAATGAATGAATAAATAAGAGACTAAGTGAAGGAATGTAAATGAATGAATAAAAGCATGAATGGGTAAGTGACTTAATAAGTGAAGTGACCAACAGCACTGTGTTATATACTTTTCCCAGCATTAACTTGACAAATTACATTCAAAATCAGAACAAACCTATTATTAATCAAAAAAGTACCGTACTGAATATCAGTAGATCTCATATAATAGCTAAAATGATAGTTTAAATTCTTTTTATCATTTTCTTATCAAACTCTTTTTGATAAACCGCAAAATTACAACGTGTGTATCAAATTTTAAAACTGACGTGTATTATTTATTTTCTTTGCTTTTTGGAGCTTTTTATTTTTTGACGGCAATCAACTATATATTTCAGAACATAGTCAAATTACACTGCGAAAAATAAACCGTTGTTTTTAAAGTATAATACTGGCAGCATAGGTTCCAGTCTAAAACTAAAATGCACAGTAATAAACTGAAAAACTAACAATTTTAGTTTATTATTGTATAGTAGCAATTTTACAGTTTGTTACCCCGAAATTGTCTGTATGATACTGTAAAAACAAGGGCATAATATTGGCAGCAGAAGTTCCAGTTTAAAACTGTAAAATGCACAGCAAAAAATTGTAAAATTAATTCATCACTGTAAAGCAGCAGTTTTACAGTTTATTACTGTAAAATTAGCAATTTTAGTTTGTTACTATAAAATTAGCTGTATAATACTATAAAAACAGCAACCATTTTTTACAGTGTATTGTAAGATAGGAGTTGCTGAAAATGGTTAAAATATTTTATCACATCACTATGTCCCGTTAATTCACTTTGCCCCATGTTCCTAACACATGAATTGGAGGAAGAGTTGAAAAACTTACTTGATATGCATTTGGGGGTGTGTAAAATGGAAATTTAGTCAAAAATTTGAGAGCAAATTTTTTCTTGAATACATTACTTCCTGTACTTTGTATACAAGGAATAAAAAAATGTGTAAACCTCAAGAAGAGCAAAAGAAGAAAATGAACAAACTTGTTACTATGCATTCTTTCCACATTCATTCTCTTTTAAACAAACAACAAACTTAGTTTCTCTAAAGACTCGTAATATTATTTACAGCCACAAAAATATAACTATCTTGGCTATCGCTGAATATCTTCAGCTACTGGTGCGAAGCAACACATTATTTTCAATTCGAAAGGTTCATTAAATATTCTTTTTGTTTACAAAATGACCCTTATCTCGAAAGAACACGGATTCTGAGAACGACATAAATATGTCTTAAATGGTTTCCTGTGGCTGTGGGCTTAAATATCCATTGGAACGTAAGCAAACTCTGAATTTAATACGCAAAAACGACGTGAAAGCTGTACAAGACCTTAAATAAAAGAAGAGGAATCAAAATTTACGAGCCCTCGTTAAAGGGGTCGTTTTGATGGAGGAAATGAAAGTTATGTGCAGTTACGGCCGCAGTTAACGTGGCCATTTATTTAAACAGCAGGTTAGTTTAGGTTTATTGATTTGCGGTCAATGTTGGGTGATGATTTTTCTGAGTATCAGATACCTAACAGTGATGACTCGAAAATGCTTGAGCAACTGAAGTTAAATTGAGATGCATTTTTCGTAATGGGAACCTTTGGGAATTTTGATTTTGTTTGCAATTTCACGAATGTGATTCTTAGAACGAATATGATTCTTATTTCCTGAAACGGTTGTCCGCTTCTGGAAAATGAGTTTACGGAAAACCGATATTTGCGCCGTAATAATGATTTTATGCTTTATTGCTCACATTAATTTCATCTGATGATAAGAGTGCTTTGGTGCTTCCTCATCAATTTCAATGACTGCATAAATGTGTACCGAACAGAGAAAAATAGTACTTAAAACACTTAAACAGGCCGAAAAAAGGTAGAAGAATTGAAATCTGGGAAACATAGGCAACATATTTCAGTCAACATTTTAAAGTGCAGTTTTTTGAAGCATTTTAGTGATTCTTCCTTATGTATTAAAAAAAAAAGAAACGAAGGTGTAAAACCAGTGTCAGTTTGGTAACACTATTAATAACTATAAGCTATTAAGACATATTAATAACTATAAGCTATGTTTAATGTAAATCATGTGAGTACTGAAACCAAAAATACATTTTAATACTAGGGGACTCGGACCGAAAGCTGAAATCGAAAATTGAAACACATTTCATCTTGTGCGGAAAAAAGCCTCTTTTGACTGATATAGAATGTTAAGGGGTGTAGAAACTTTTTTCCCTTCTCCAAAGGTAATTTATATGAACTTATAGCTGACAAAATAAATTATAAAAAACTGATTCGACATTTCAAACAATAAAATGAAATAAAATAAAATAAATAACGCTTCTAGGTGCAACCCTCCCCCTATGAGGTCCGAAGTAATTTTGTACTAAATTTCAAGCTGTAAGTAATATGGGATTCCTTGGATGTGGAACAGCCATAGTTCTACAGTTTATTACACAAAACTGTTTTTCAATATATAGAGATAACACAAACGCTTGTGCAGCAAATAACATTATCATGTAATTTTGTAACTTTAAATGATACTTAGAAAACTTTAGAACTAACTACATGTAGTATTCTAAAAGCCCGGATACGTGCCAAATTGTGTAACTTGGCGAGAAATTGTTGCTCATCTGCATCCTATCTACAAGTCGTGCGAAAGAGGACTTCCATTACTCATTAAAACTCGCTAAGTTTGGCGAGTTTCTCAAAATTTCAGCAGAACTTAAGACTTCATATTTCGACATGTTAATTTTTTATGCCTCTCCCGACTGCTACTTACTTAAAGTCTTTTCATTGTTACCCTATCATGTGATTTTCTGGCAATAATAATGTAAATTGTTTCTTAACCGCCTTTTTTTTTTTTGTAAAATATGAGACCTGTTTTTGAATTAAAGCTGGGATAAAAAAATCTTAATTTTTTTGCCAGAAATTTGTTAACCACAGCTCCTACCCTTCAAAAAGCTGCGTTTCTACTATGTTTTTCTTCCCAACTACATTACTACATTACTACTAGTTATTTTAAGATAGGCGTATCTAGGTCGACGCATCAAGCTTAAGTTCAACCACTTTGGATCCAATTCATTTATTATTCAACTTCGCAGAGATAACCTATGACTCCTTCTTTTTTCAGGATTGTCCATTTTTAGGAAGGGGTGATACGCAGATGACAATTGAGGAATGGGATTCACAATTGTGGCATTGGTTACAAAGCTTGAATACGTCATCTTGCTTACCTTTAATTGGTCTCCCAATTTGAGAAATTAGCTAAAGAGGAGCCTATTTTAATTTTTACACAATCGAGAAAGATTTCTCATTGGAGATAAGAAAGTAGGTGGGTCTTGGTTTTATATCTTTCCGCAGCCATTGGCCATTGACTGCAGCGCCTCCAACTGTTAATTTAAATTTAAAAACAAAATGGTAATATAAGGGTTGCAATAAAGAAAGCAAAGACTTGTTTTCACTTCCTCGCCAAATGCAGGTGTGGATCGAAGACTTATTTAATATTTCATAAAACTTATCACTTCGCCAAAATGTCGTTAAACTTGCAAATATGGCACACTGGAGTTTCTTCCTTCTCTACCTATTTTAAGGAATAGACTCGTTTTCTCATTTGATTGACACCGGCCATCTTGTCGCGGTTGAATAATACTTTTACTTTCAATTTTTCATTGTTGCGGAGTAGGGTTACCAGAAAAATGTTTTGACACATTGCTAAGCTTTGCCAAATGCTCGTGCCGCTAATAATTGCTCACAGCGAAAAATTACCAAAACGCGATTACTGGCCAAAAAAGACAACGACTCAAACCATCAAACACGCGCTGGATCCAAAGTGGTGAAACTTAATCTTGATGCGCCGGCTCGTCTATATAGGGGCCTTAGGCGTATCAATTTTAGAAATTTTGTATCGTCTCCATGGAAACCACACGAAAGACAACAGTTTCACTCTTTTTTTTATACACTGCAGTTGAGGCATTTCATTTATTTTAGGATTATCGAATGAGGCTTACGCTTTTATTTATATCCTCAAGTCTCAGTTATTTCTCAACGTTTTCTAACAAATCGAGTCGTACATTAATACAGCATATATTACTAAAAGCATGTCGTGCTTTATTAACGTTGATTTTTCAGCAGAATAATAGTTTACGAACAAAGCAATTTTAACCGTTTGCATTTAACCATTGTTGCAAAAGTTAAGTGGGGAATAAGTTCATAGCGCCGTAGCTATGACAACCATCAGGGGAAAAGTGCGGAGAGTGGGAAATTAATTTCAGTTTGAGCCGCCTCCTCTTGGTACACAGGGTACAGTTACACCATCACCAGTCAAAAAGTCAAACTTTCCCTCTCGATTGCTTTAACCCTTTAACTGTCATGCCCGACATAGTCTCGGGCATAGCTGGTTTTCGAAAATGTCACGCCCGAGTATTACCCGGGGTAATTTTTTTTTGAGTGCATCGTATTGTTATACCCGAATATATATCGGGAGACGTTTATTTCGGCTTCATCTCTTTGTCAAACCCGACTGTTTCTCGGGTTTGTGCTTGGAAAAGTGTTAAAAATCAAAGTAACTTGACAGTTAAAGGGTTAATTTGCACTAGGGTATAAAAACGCTCTCCTGTCTTCCCATCGGGGCTTGCTATTATATCCCTGGAAGACGCTAAAACCTTAATTTTCACAGAACCTTAAATATTTTAAACTAATGGAACTGTTAAAACAAATTTCTTATGAAAATGCACATCAAAATAAACATTTTATGTAAAAGCCATTGTCCAAATATTTTTATTCGAAATTGCTTCATTACATCTAGGCCAATTAAAGTGTGATAAAAGAATTAAGGGAATGTGTAATAAACTAAGTACTGACATAAAGATAATGTGCTTTGGGGTAAAAGGCTCTTTAAATTCATTTCCATCCGCATTTTAAATGCAAAAAACTCCCCTCTAAGAAAATATGCGATAAGATGTAAGGAAAACTCACAATTTACCAGATTAAAAATGCTTGTTAATTGCATCAGGGAATTCTTTATTTTGTTTTCGTAGTTGGAGTTTCTTTTCGAACAGTTAATCCCTTTTATAGGAGTTACAATACCCCAAGTTTGTACTTGTAAGTGAGAAAAGGAAAAATAAGATTAGCAATTTATAGGTCTTTCAGGAGCGAAAGATAAACACGTAGTTAAGATATTTACCAAAGAGATATAAAGTGTCGTTATGATTTTATCTGAAAAATCGCTCATTAAGAGGATTTTTTTTTCTGTGTGTGTCTGACTACCTTTTTCTTATCTTTATCGCCCAGGTTATTTGAATGCAGAACACTTATAGTTTAGAAAGAGATCATAAAAATTATTTACTGCGCATGCCTAGTTAAGAAGTCTTTATGATTGTATGTCTATCTTGGTCAAAGCTTCTAGGGTTACGTATTGGCAGCGAACTATTTTTTAAGCCTACTTTCCCATTAAAGTAATAATCTTTAAATTAGTTTAAAAAAACTAAAAAATACGCTTTTAGATGCACTTATAATATCAATACATCAGCATGTGCTATACGTATAGTTTCTAATGAAAGCGTATTTAAAAAAAAAAAAAAAAAGACGAAAAAAAGCATTAAAAGTGGCTTAATGTACCTTTAAAATATCGCAAGTAAAAAAATAAATAAAATAATGAAATAAATATCGAAACATTAAAAGTGGAAAAGTAGGTTTTGAGATGGAGAGAATGTGATTCAAAAGTTCGCAGTTATTGAAAGCATTGAAACTACGACTCTTTGGCGACTGAAGCAGAATTTCACCATTCGTTAGCACCATTTTAGATAGAGATGAAAGTTACATCGAATATGTATTGAACGAATTCCCATGTATGGTAATTTGTTTTAGAATTTAAACAGATTTTTTTTTAATCTGTGGTTTTCGAGAAGTTAATATTTAACACGAGTGTGATAATTACTGATCACCCTGTAAATAAAGCTAGTTATATGCCTACCTATTTATCTATATATGCAACTATCTATCTACACTGCAAAAACTGAACTGTTCTTTTTACAGTATAATACTGGCAGCAGAGGTTCCAATATAAAACTAAAATGCACAGTAATAAACTGAAAAATTAACAATTTTAGTTTCTTATTGTAAAGTTAGAAATTTTACAGTTTATTGCCGTAAAATTTAGCTGTATTATACTGTAAAACAATAGTATAATACAGGCAGCAGAGGTTCCAGTTTAAAACTGTAAAGTGCACGGTGATGAACTGTAAAATTAGCAATTTTGCAGTTTATTACTGTAAAATTAGCAATTTTATAGTTTAATACTGCAAAAGTAGAAATTCTACAGTTTATTACTGTGAAATTAGCAATTTTTGCAGTTTATTACCATGAAATTAGCAGCATTATACTGTAAAAACAAAGTTCATTTTTTACCGTGTATATAAATCCATTTATATCTATCTATTCATATCTCTGTACATCTATCTGCGTGGGCATAAAAACCCCCTCTGCGAAATATTTCAAGCTATGCTACGGTCCCTGTAATTCCCCTTATCCCTCGAATTGTGGAGCAATGTCTGAATTCTGTCATTGTCTGGTTATTCCCAGAGCTAACTGCTGACAGCTCTTATGAATTCCAGAGCTTACGTCTGTGACAAGATAGAAGGTGTTGCGGCATTTGGAAGACAACCAGAACGCTTCTCAGATTGAGCCGGCCGACTCGAGGTGCCATTTTCGCTTACAGGGGCGTCGGAAAGTAAATTGGGGAAGACAAGGTGCTTATTCACAAGTGCGAACTGAATATGGTTTGTATTTATTGACTTTATAATTGTGCTACACAATTAAATTCTTAAAACTATTAATTTCAAAGAATAAATAAAAAAATGCACGAAAAAATTCGTTTAATTCCTCATTTGGCTGTTTTTTTTACCAAAAAATCACACAAATAGTGAGAAAAAAAAGAAAGCAGTTGAAAGAGCATAGTGAAATATTAATTTTGACGCGTAAATAATATTCTCTCGTACCCCTGATATTGAAATATGAGGTTTTAGAGTCAGCTTACACTTTTGGAAAAGTCGCCAAATTTAGCGAGAAATGGAAGGTTCTGCAAACGGCTCAAATGGTTATTTTCAGTTAAATGTGTCAATTTTTTAAAAACATTGCTCAA
>JAXGGA010007823.1:0-60319 GCA_038373865.1 Uloborus plumipes | reverse complement strand
GTAACACTAGGAGAAGAGGAATGTTTGATGACTCTCTTCCAGAATTTTCCAGAAATTGGAGTTCAAAAACACCTTCTCACACAATCTTTGGTGGCGTAAAAGGAAATGTTTTTATTTAAGGATCATTTCCACCTCCTTGGTTCTGTTCTTAGCTTCTTTTCTTTATTTAAAAAAAATGCAGAAACTTTGCAACACACTCCTGTCAGATCAAGGGGCCAGTTTCCCTCACCTGTATTTCAGAAACAATGTAGGTAAGTATTTGTGCATGTAATTTGTTGCTTTTTCTTATAAAATATATTACGTATTTGCCCTTACATCCTCCTGGAAATGACGGTCTTGCGCTGCCCCCTTTTTTTAGAAAAACATTTGGATTTTCATGAAATTTTAAATGTTGACCTTAATATTTTTATATGTTTGAAATGCACACGTCTAGAAGGGGGTGGGGTGGACTCCGGGAAAAATACTTTTGATGTTTTACACCGAATGTTACCTAGGGTCATTTTCCCTACGCTATTCTATGTTAAATGTCAATGCATTCTGATCTTGTTGAAGTCCCATTTCACTTTCGTTTATCTTCAAACATTTACATAGAGCTACTAATACATGTATGAGCTCTTACAGTGTTTTAAATTTCTTTTTCTCACAGTTTTAACTGCTGCTATTTGAAATATATTTTCTCAGCTCATGTCTCCACTTAGATGTGCATTCTTAATGAAAACATCAGTTTAAAAAAATAGAAATGTACACATGTCAGGTCCGCTACGAAACTATCATGTTTGTTTATCTTTTCAGATTTTTAAACTGAGGCTTGCCATGGGTTCTATAATGATTGAATATTTTAGCTTGCAGCACACATTGAGACGGTTTTCAGCGAAGTTATTTTAATAATAAAGACTCTCAGATGTTTCTAAATTACATTTTAAGATTGCCTTTCTTTCTCACTTCTTCAGATTCTTTTCTTTTTTCTTATTTTTATTAATTTGTTTATTGTTTAGCCTCCCTCTTCCCCCTTCATTTCTCTTTAAATTTCTATCATTGCGAATTTTTTTCCACCTTTTTTCTCACATCACTGAAATCAAATGTTTTTTTTTTTTTTTAATTTTAAAAAATAGGGTGCTTGCTTTTATAATTCAAAGGATCATAGAAAAAAAATGTTTCAGCTCTTGAGTAAATTTATAAAATTAGATGAACATTCATTTTCATTAATTAATTTAAATTAAAATCAAAAGATTTGAAAACATTGACAAACCTCAGAAGCATAAATTATTACATTAGCTGCCCAAATGTGGGTAGAATTTCAAAAATAGTTAGTTTTATGCGAATCAAAATATAGGGTGACTAAACGCACGATTAGAAAAAGTTCATGTAATTACTAAACTCCATCATTAGAAGAAACTTAAAATATCATTAGTGGAAGAGAATTCTGGACTGTATTTAATGCAATGAAAAAGTTCGTAAATGTGCTTTTAATGATAGCTCTGGGTATGCAAATGAACGTTTGTTTTCAGCAAGAATTTTCACCAGGTTTTAGAAAGAGTACCTTTAGGTTCCAGAAATACGATGAACTTTTTGGAGCAAAAGAAGAAACATCATTAAATCTGTCAATCATGAGAAGAAAATAAATATGAATTTCTTTCATAGAAAAATTTACGCATCGCTACTGAAGCTCAGTACTGCACTGTAAAAAATAAATGTAGTTTTTACAGTATAATACAGCTAATTTTAGAGAAACAAGCTTTAAAAATTGCTAATCTAATATCTTTTAAACGAGCAATTCTTGTATATATATATATCTGTGGCTTGGTTCTAAAAGGGTCAAAGTCAAAAATGTTAGTTTCGAGAAAAAGGTGATGAAAGATATTTGAGATTTTTTAGAATGCTATAACTTTCTTATATTAAGATTCCCATTATTATTTTTTGGTATTTGTTAATTGTTAGTGCAAAGAAACATTTTTTTATCATATGAAATTTTTTGTATATTATATTATATATTATATATTATATAAATATATAACATATATAATAATTTATATAATACATATATTATTGTATATTATATAGACATTGGCCTTTGTAGAATTAGAGTTTTACTAAATTGGAAACTTTTGATGTAAATAACACAGAATGTGAAAAAATTGACATTGGCCCTTTTAGATCCAAGCCGCAGATATATATATCTTGGATTTCGAAAACGGCTCTAACGATTTTGATAAAATTTTGTATTTAGATAAAGTTTTAGTTTTTGAGTTCCTCTAAGTCGGTGTTTTTTCTGTGAAAACGCGAGTTTTCACAAAACCCCCTGTTTTTTGTGTCTTCATTAACAGTTTGAGAAGCTTTCTCTCGCCATTTTCTTTATGATTACCATTGTTGTTACTGTTTCATAGCAACCATGTTCATTACAACAATGGATTTCATATTTAATCACATCAGCGTATATTTAAATTTTTATGATATTTGCAAACGAGTTTTGCCAACGTTAGAATTGTTAGAGATCGATCAAATCAGAGCCCTATATGTAGACAGACCGACGCATCAAGATTGAGTTAGACCACTTTGGATCCATTCATTAAATTTAACTTTCAATTTTTCATTGCTGCCGAGGTACTGTTACCAGAGTAAAGTTTTGGGCATTGACAAGCCTTGCTAAATGTACGTGCCGCTAATCATTGCTCATGGTAAAAATTACCAAAACGCAATACTTGCTAGAAAAGTCAACCATTCATCAATCGGCTGAAAAAATCTAACACGCGCTGGATCCAAAGTGATGAAACTTAATCTTGTTGCGTCGGCTCGCCTATATAGGGGATTTAGATCAAATTAAAGTTATTGTGTGTTTTTTAAAATAAATTACGGCTGTTTTAAATGCGCAATTGCAACCAAGGGCATAAAAATGCTTTCAAGTTTATCTAAATGAGTACTTCGAACTTTAAGAAAAAAAAATATTTTACAAACCTCTTTTTTACTTCCTTTTACGTAGCAAAGGAAGTATTGTGATCGCGAAAAAAAAAATCACTCAAATTTGAGTCTAAATTTTGATTTTGCTCACCCCCGAATGAATGTTCAGTAGTTTTTTCGACCTGTCAGCACGTGCATATCTACCTACCAACATATAAGCAGCCGAAAAATCCTTTTCAACCACCCCCGAGTTAATTACGACGAGTTTTCTCGTAACGTCTGTATGTACGTGTGTGCGGATGTATGTATGTATGCATGTGGGTCGCATAACTCAAAAACTATATGCCGTAGAAGCTTCTAGCTTGGTATGTAGGCTCTGAGGATGGTCTAGTTGTGTGCACCTCCTCTTGTGGTTGCATTCGAATGTTCCCAAGGGGGTGTTTTACCCCTTTTTTGGGTTAAATCAGTGTTAATTTCAATGCAGACTCAAGTGATATGAATTGGCGCGACCACTTGGCGATATGTCGCCAAGCTTTTGGTAGCCAAGTGTTTGACGCCAACTTGGCGACATATCGCCAAGTTGGCGACAAATTTGGCGAAAAAATTATTTTTTGAATTTGGGTTCAACTTGGCGCTATTGGCCATATTTTGCGAAAAATTTACTGAATGATCTTAAAATCAGCAATATTTAGAAAATTAACTATTGTAAAATATTTTTTGCCTTGTTTCGTGGCAGATTAGGAGAGTAAATATTTGAATTGTTACCTTGCTCACTCCAAGCACTTTTTTCAACACTTAAAGCAACTACTAAGAAATTTACACGTAAAAGGAAGTAGTGTGGGGTCTATATCAGATTTTTTGTTAACCGAGCTGGACTCGGTCACCACTTACTTTTACACTAATAAACTGTAAATTTGCTGCTTTATAGTAATGAGCTGTAAAATTGCTAATTTTACAGTTTATTATTGTGCATTTTACAGCTTTCTGGAACTTGTGCTGCCAGTATTACATACACATGTTTTCACCGTGTAATACAGCTTAACAGTTTATTACTGTGCATTTTCTAGTTTTAAACTGGAACCTCTGCTGCCAGTATTATACTGTAAAAACAACAGTTTATTTTTTGCTGTGTGAGACATCTAACTGCTAAAAACATATTTTTAGATTAAATTTCTGCTATCATTGACACATTACTGGTATTTAAAGAAATATGATAAGCTAATGGATCTCAATGAAATACATAGAATTTTTTTTCTTAATTCCACACACTATTTCTACTATTTATACACGATGGTTCGCACTAAAAAGTATGAAATAAAATAGGTATATGATTTCGTTATTACAACGCTCAAAAATTTCAGTTGATTGATCTTAACATCTATATATTTAGTTTAATTCTAAAGCCACCAATGACATTTAAATTAAAATTGAGACAAGAAGAAATAGAGGCGGTATATTAAAATATATTCCTACTGAGCTATATATACCGACTATTTCTTCTCTCCAACTTTCAATTTAAATGTTATTGACTGATTTAGAATCAACTTAAGTATAAAAATGAACTGAAAAATCAACTGAAATATGTTAGCGTTGCAATCAATAAATTATATACTTATTTTATTTAATACATTTTAGCAAGGACCAAGATTGTAGAAATAATCTTTGAAGCTAAAAAGTATTTTTTTAATTCTATTTTGAAGCTTGTTCTTTTTGAGATTTATATTTGAGGTAAAAAGTTTTAAAGTTAAAAACAATTCAAAAAAAAAAAAAAGAAAAAAGAAAAAAAAAAAAAACAGAAAAAGAAAAGAAAAAAAGTGTGTGTGACTTTTGCTTTGTAATGAATGTCTCTAATAAATTTAAAAGCAATTTTGGGCAAGTATTTAGCAAAAAAAAAATACTCTTAAAAAATCTTTAAAAAAATACTTCTACTGCCAGAAATTTTCGAAAAGTTTAGAAAGCCTAAAGGCTTACTTAAGTTGTTAAATTTATTA
Source organism: Uloborus plumipes (assembly GCA_038373865.1). Classification (NCBI taxonomy): domain Eukaryota; kingdom Metazoa; phylum Arthropoda; class Arachnida; order Araneae; family Uloboridae; genus Uloborus; species Uloborus plumipes. The sequence goes on along the minus strand of JAXGGA010007823.1, from coordinate 55,433 downwards.
CAAAATTTTCATAATTGTTAATAGTTTTCATTTTTTGACAACAGCTAAAAAACGGAAGTAATTATGAACTATTTCTTTACATTACCTTTGACAACAATTAAAAAGCGAAAGTAAAATGCGAGCATTATGAGAGAGAAAATAAATAAGTTCAAACCAGAAGTAAAGAAATTAATTTAATATTCCTTACGCTATGGTAAAGAAAGTCTATGGTAAAAAAGAGCATTAGCGTCATTTTCTCAAGCAATGTTTCAGCATAAATTGTAGTTAAAAATATAGTGTAAAATATTGTTTGAGACCTAACTTTTACTATGCGATCATAAACATGACTGTCAAAATCAAGCTGAGAATTTCCGACACAATTTGTCGCATCAGCAAAATTCATTCGAGTCTTTTCAACAAACCTCCTCGCCCTTAATTACATGAAAGAGAAACAAATCACACAGAAAAATGGCATTTAGCTGCAAACTAGAGAAAACTTGGCCAATTAGGGCTCGAAAAGTCTGAAAAGTTAGTCTAAGCCATCACTTGGGAAGACGCAGATAAAACGATCAACTTCCCCGATTTCGATGAACGAAACTATAAATAATCGTTAAGCGAGGAAGTAACAGAATTTTCTCCAACAGTCAGCCGATAATTCATAGATTTGAAGTCTTTTCGTCTGCTATCGCGACATCGCAGCTCCAGCCCTCAAATCGTTAAAGTAAAACCGTCCCCATTGCTATCAAAAATGGGGTTGTTCACATATTGTGCGTTTTTCGGGAAGTTATTCTATTTGTTTCATGTGAAAATATAACGGAGACTCGTAAGTTTTGCACACTTTGGCACATTCGAATTTTTGCTGCACATACCCATTACCCAGTCTCATTTCTGCCTCTCTCCCCCCTTTCCCTTCATTTTTTGTCTGAAAAATGTTTTGAATTCTACACATTGAAACAAAGCTCAATGACAAAAATATTCTTTCTAAATGTGGCATAGAAAAATTCAGAATAAAATTTTTCTCCAGCTGATACGTAGAAGTTCAATGGTTGCACTGCAGTTCTGTTGTTGAATCAGATTTATCTCTTTACAGAATTAATAAAATGTCGTAAAAGTAATGTATAAAAAAGTGAACTATTCAAAAATTGCTTGAAACACCAAATTTAATTGTAAGACACTTTTTATGAAATTCCTCCGCATTTCTCGACTTTTAAAATTCATTCAAAATTTCTTTTGAACCATTCTAGTGTTTAAATTCTCTTCAGACATACATTTAAGACCAGAAACTGGAATTTTTAATAAGTTTTTAAGTCGCTTTTGGAGTTATCAAAAATGCTGATAGAAGCGATTGTAGTATTAAGATCATATAGGTGGTGGGGAAGGCGGGAGGCATGACTTTTGATTAATATTTAAAGGGGGAGCGGAACCTGAAAGCTGTAGAATCATTGCTTTAAATAGTAGATAAATGCATGTAGTCCTTTTGTTATTTAGATGTTGAACACTGGAACTTAGTAGAAAGGAAGGAGCTTTTCGTTTTAAAACAATTCTGATGTTTCAGTACGTGATGCATTATTTCCGGTTTACCTTCTTATAGAGCAAAAATAAATAAATAAATAAATAAAATAAATAAATTGATATAATAAAATAAATTGCCGTTTCTCTACTAATAATAAAGCTGAAGGTGGGTCTTTCTTTCTTTCTTTCTTTCTTTCTGCTTGTCTGTCTGTCTGTTACGCGCGTAGCGCCAAAACCGTTCGGTCGATTTTCATGCCACTTGGCACAAAATTAGTTTGTAGCATGTAGTTTTGCACCTCGAAGCGATTTTTCGAAAATTCCATTTCGTTCTTTTTCTATTCGAATTCTTAGCGGAAATTCGATAAAATAGGGAAGAAATATTTCATACACATTTTCAAGTCTTATGTCATTCGAAAGCTTGAAATTTTCTGCACAAAATAAAGTTTTTTCGAAGTTTCTACGATCCTCAGGAGAGCTGTAGCAATTGTTTTTAGAATCCCGGAATTCAAGGCTTACCTTCAGTAAAGCAAGCCAAACGATTCTAAAATGGTTGAACTCTAGAATAAAATTAGTTTGAAAAGAGAGATAAAATGAATTATTTTATCAACGGAAATCAACTTTTCATGCTGTTACTATGGTTACGTGTTCATACTTATTTTTGTTTCGTTCTTTTTCCAGGGTTGCCAGAAGTAGTATTTTTGATTCTACGGTAGTATTTTTTCGGCCCAAATAAGGAGCGTAGTATTTTTCTGGAAACCCTGTTTCCAATATACTAATGACTTAATTAAAAGATTTGGCGGATTTTTTTTTTTTTTTTCATTTTCATAGATTTCGCATTTCAGCAACATTGATTTTGGCAACGTTTGGAAACAGTAGTATTTGTAAAATTTTTTTTAGAGGAGGCGTAGTATTTTTTTGTTCCAATTCTCTGGCAACCCTGTCTTTTTTCCCGGAGAAGATGCTTTGGGCCCCTGCTTGGCGCGTTTTCAAAAAGTCAACTACGCAAAATAGCTAGGGTTACCACGCTTGGCACGCCTATCGCCCATTTAGCGAGAAAAGGGTACCTAAAGCACAGATTAACCAAATATCGTATCAATTGCGATATTGCATCGTTCTTTTTAAAGTGTTTCATTTCGGAAAATGTATTGTTTTGTTTTTTAAGCTAGGAAAAAAAAACTTTCTTCTTTTAAACTTTAGTAAGATTTCTGTTGGTTTCTGTTATCAACAAAATTGTTCTTATTTTCTCTTTTGGCTTATTTTTGTGCATCTCTCTTGGAGTTGCATTCGAATGTTCCAAGGGGGTGTTTTACCCCATTTATCGGGTAAATCAGTGTTTTCAATGCAAGGTGATATGAATTGGTTAACAAAAATGATATGAATTGGCGCGACCACTTGGCGACATATCGCCAAGCTTTTGATCGCCAAGTATTTGACGCCAATTTGGCGAATTTTTTTTTTTTTTTGATTTAGGTTTAATTTGGCGCTGTTGGCGATATTTTGCGAAAAATCCACTAAATGATGTTAAAATCGACGATATTTAGGAGATTAATCATTGTAAAACATTTTTTTGCATTGTTTCGTAGCAAACTAGGGATACAAATGTTTGAATTGTTATCTTGCTCACTCCAAGCACTATTTTAGCACTTAAGGCATCTACTAAGAAATTTACACGTAAAATTAAGTAGTGTGGGGTCCATATCAGATCTTTATATCACTTTGAAGGAATTATAGTTGAATAAAACTAAAATAGAGCATTTTTTCTGCTATATCAATTATTTTACAAATGAACTTTTAATTTTATACCACGGGCAAAGCCGTGCGGGTAACACTAGTAGTAAATATACGCGATATATTTCAGTTTCCTTGAATACTATGTTGTATGTTTTGTCGGCTCAAGGCACATTTCAAAGGGGTTCTCTCGTTTATATGTCACGCACACCGGCAAGAGTAATTTATACTATGACTGATGACAAAACGTCCGATCTTAGCTGAGTTCGTTTCAGTTTGAGGAGAAAAAAGATAGGCCTGACAATGATACAAGGTTAGTAACTCTTAGAAAAGCAAATCGACTTGCATACCCTTGTTTTCATGAATGAATTAATCCGTCGATTATTAGAGTTTATTTTATTAGAGTCAAACTGTAAACTTTTTTATAATCATGAAAGAAGGCTTTCTCTTTTGTAGTATAGTTGTAATCCGGCTCCGGTACATCTCGTCATTTAACTGTAATTTGTAGTAAAGATTTGGTACACCACTTTTTTCCTTTTCCTAGCTTCGCATCTCCAGCACCATGATAGGGACACATATTCTCATAACTGATTTTATTGCAAACAGAAACCTTGTACTGAATGAGTTCCGAAAACAGCATCTCTGTAATTAAATACTTATTTTCAAAATAACCCGAAACAAAAAAAAAAAAAAAAAAACGCTCAAAAGTAACTACCCTAAAAAGAAATTTATTTATCATTGGCTCCATTAAATCATCATCCTACAATTACTTAACACAGCAAACGAATAAAGCCGTTCCTTAGTGCTATAACTCTGATCCATAAATAAAATAAATGGACTTCACTATACTTGATCAAAGAAAACCCAACCACTCTATTTTTCATCCGTTCCCGCCATATCATAAAATGGTTGTCCATTTGGAATCCGAGTTGACAGGGTGTCTCAGGCGAACGGAAATCCCATTTAATCAATTAGATTACCTGCCAGTAGAGCGGATACCTCTACCATACCCTTTCTTCGGCCATCAGAGTTTGGATTTTTAGAGTTTTGGGAGGACACTGGGGACATGGTTTATGGGTGGTCTGTTCTTTTTGCGAGGGGTGTTTTAACCCAAGTAGGTGGACGTGCAGTTTATTTTTGGAATAGCGGATGGGCGGGGATATGATTGTTGAGAAGATTTATCTGTAGTTTGATATCTTTTCAAGTTAATAGATTGTTTAGTTTGAAGGGAAGAGAAGAGTTTCAGATTTATTTATTTCTTGAAATCACTTTCGTTGTATGAGTAAATCAATATTTATTTTATTACTAGGAAATGAAAGAAATTAAGATTTTTTATTTGAAATGTGTTTCATCATTAAAAAGTTTATGGGGGATTTTTTTCAGACTTATGCAAATTTGTATATAAATTATTATTTTTAAATCCTCATTTAAAAAACACTTATAATTTCAAAATCAAAGAAAGGAAAAATAATTTTTTTTTCTCTCGTCCTCTACCTTTTTACGCCTTGTATTTGAAGCGTCATACCAGTACAAACTAACAAATTCTTGTTTTTAACACATAAATCCCAGAGTTTAGTTCCCAAAAACGCGTGGTAATCCTTTCTCTGCCCACTGAAGGGATAAAGGCTGAGTCGACTGTGCAGTCTCATCTTACATCACGACAATAAATGGTTGTCGAATTAGAATCCGAATTGACAGGGTGTCTCAGGCGAACAGAACTCCCATTTAATCAATTAGATTACCTGCCAGTGGAGCGGATACCTCTACCATACCCTTTCTTCGGCCATCAGAGTCTGGATTTTTAGAGTTGGGTTAAATCACTGGGATGTGATTTATGGTTAAATCACTGGGATGTGATTTATGGGTGGCCTGTTCTTTTTGCGAGGGGTGTTTTAACCCAAGTAGGTGGACGTGCAGTTCATTTTTGGAATAGCGGATGGGCTGGGATATGACTGTTGAGAAGATTTACCTGTAGTCTGATATCTTTTCAAGTTAATAGATTGTGTTTAGTTTGAGGGGAAGAGAAATGTTTCAGAGTTATTTATTTCTTGAAATCACTCTCGTCTGAGGTTACATACAAGCTTTCAAAATAATCTAATCTCAGGAAGTGGGAGATAATTGATTTGCAAGATTAGGACTGAACGGGAAAACACCAAACAAAGTTGTTAAAAATATGGTAAAAATAGTCAATTCTGCCACAGGTGAAACTGTTTTGCAATGCGTTTTTCGGTCCACAGGGTAGGGTGATGCAAATCAAGCAGTTTGATTAGTTTGCATCGTAACACTTGATTGCATTTTATATGTTAACCTGATTATTTCACCCTAAAAAAGTAAAAGATTAGTAAAGTAAAATTAAAAATTAAAAAAAATGCATAAATAAATAAAACATAACTAAATAAAGAAATAAAATAAAATCTAGTAGATTTGCAGTTTCTTCAAAATTTTTGACTTTTTGTTATAAATTGATGTTAATTCAATGGGTGTTCCTTTTTAGGCGACTTTCCCGTTAAAAATAAAAAAAAGACGAAAAAAGTGTCAAAAGTGGCCTAATGCATCCAAAAAATATCGCCAAGTCCGAAAAATATCGCCAAGTCCAAAAAAAAGTCAAAAAGAAACAAATAAGAAAAATTAATATTGAAAAATTAAAAAAATTGGAAAGTAGGGTATTGAGATGGGGAATTTGTGCGTCGGTCCGTCGGTCTGTCTGTCCCCCCCTAATAAATTTTGAATGAACATTCCGATTTGAACAAACTTTTTTTTGTTGGAAAGATCTCGCCGAGTACAGCTCATTCCCATATTTGATTTTTCGATTTGAACAATTTTTGGTTCAACTTTGAACCGTTCAAATAATCTGCCCCGCGATACTAACTTATTAGTGAACAGTCCGATTTGAATAAACTTTTTTTTGTTCGAAAGATCTTATCAAGGATACTTTATTAACGTATTTACATTTCCGATTTGAACAATTTTTCGTTCAACATTGAACCGTTTAAACAAGCTGTCACCCCTAATAACTTTTGAGTGAACAGTCCTATTTAAAAGAACTTTTTTTTTCGTTCGAAGGATCTCGACAAGGATACTTCATTTCCGTATTTAATTTTCAATTTGAACATTTTTTTTGTTCAACATTGAACCGTTCAAGTAACCTTTGCCGACCTAATAACTTTTAAGTGAACCGTCCGAATTGAATAAACTTTTTTTTGTTCGAAAGATCTCGGAGAGGCTCATTCCCATATTTCGTGTTTTGATTTGAACCATTTAACGTTCAATGTTGAATCGTTCAGAAAAAAAAAAAACAAAAACTTAACATTAGTGCGTACGGGGAAATTTTTAAGTTGAATGTTGATCCTGAACTTACAGGCGGATTTCCTTCAAACTAACTTTGTATGAAAATAGTTTTGATAAATAATGTATTGTAAAGTACTTTTCTGAATAATCTTCTGTGAGGACTCTGATTCCGACTCTGACTCCGCAAACATGGCGGAAATGCAGGCTCAGAAAAAAATGACTGACTGTGCAGACGATTTTTTGTTTATTTATTTGTTTTATTTTATTTATTTATTTTATTATTATATTTTTTTTGGCAGACGATTTTTTTTGTAACAAAACTGTTTCATTCACGAGTGCATTTTATTCTTTATTTATATTTAACAACTGGCAACGGATTAAAAATGAAATTTGAGATATTTTATTAACTAACGAGTTTTTTTTTTCGTTCTTTCTTTCTTTGATAAAATGTGTTTTGATGTTCGTTGTACTTTTATTTACTTTGTTTTGAAAACGACTGAGGAATTTTTCTACGGAAGAACTATAACAGTTACATTCTTTAAAGGTGCGACAAAACTTTATTTATCCGTTTATTTACTTTTTACGTGTCTATTTTATCTGATGAGAGTGGTACATTTTGCTTTTAGAAATCAGCTTTAAGTGCTAAAAAGGTATGTTTGACATAATTTTCAGTCTCAGATAATCAAGAGAATATTGATCAGATGCTAGAATGCCGATGTCGATGTACGGGAAAGTAGGCTCGTTTAGCTCTTGACAGAACTTCTTGTTTAAATTTATGTAACTTACAGAACATCGTTGCATTTTATATGATTCTATTGTTTAGCTGATAAAAAATATTAAAAGCAAACGAATGCATATTTAACAAGTGCTCGGTTCAGTTTTTTAGCTTCTTGATTACTATCAAGAAACTAGCTTTTTTTGCGAGAGCAAAAATTAATGAAAACACTTTGTTGCAACTTTAAACACAAATAAAAGCACAGTTGACTTTAACAATATGTGACAAACTTTGACTTGAATTATTCTCCAGAGATCAATGAAATGACTTCAGCATTAACAAGAAATCTCATTCATTTTCTTTCTTGAGCTGACAAAAATCTCTGAAGAAGAAAGAGTAAAAAAAAAAAAAAAAAAAAAAACAATTTAATCAATTAGATTGTTATTGACTGAGCCCATGCACTGGACTTTTTTCTTTTTTATCGCTATAAGTATCTTTCAGATCTTTAACGTTTTTCAAAATACAAAAGAGAAATTGATTGCTGTCGACTAGTTTTTTTTCCTAAATTAAGAGTTTACGTCAGAATTAATAAAATGCAATAAAAAAATTTTTGAAACAGTTTATTGAATAGTTGTAAAAATGAGATAAAATATTTGCAGATAGTACTATTTTTGATGATATGAGTGAAAATTTTGTCGAACTTAAAAATGACCGCCTCTGGGTATCAAACAGTTCAAAAAGAGTGGGTTCAAATTTTTTAAGAAGTCGATATAGGGCAACTGCTCTCTTCAAACTAATGAACAGGCTAATTAGTTAAATAACTAGTTTTGTGCAATATTAAAAAAAGTTTTAGAGTAAATCTTCTCTTCAGAGTTGTGAATTAGGTAATTAATTAGTTTTTTGAAACCGAAAACAATAGCTGTAGGGTAAATACTCCCGTTAAAATAATGAGCAAAATAGTTACCGAAATAAATAGTTTTGTACTCGATTAAAAAATAACGTATACGGTTATTTCACTATAATTTTAATTGTTTGTAAAAAATAATCATTTACGAATTTAGTTCAGGGAAATATTTCACTAATTAACCCATATCAGTTAGGTCTTTCTCTTCAAATAAATTTGCAAACTTGCTTATTATTCTATCAGTTCGGGTAAGGTATTAAAAAATAAAAGAACTTAAAAGTAATTTTCGCTTAATCAATGCAGAAGACAACAAGTTAGTTTCTTTTATCAAGAATTAGAGTAGAAAATTAACTAGTTCTTCCTTCTCCCTCCCTCTTCCCTAAAAATGTACAAGTTAAGCAAGTAAACTTGGAAAGATCGAGGAAAAAAAATAGATGATACATCTTCTCTTTAAATTGATACCTAATTCAGTTGTCTAAAGTTTCTGTCATCAAATTTGTGCATAAGATGCCTAGGTTCTTACGTAAATATTCTATTGGTATTTTTGAACGAAAAAAGAGGAAACGTTTTAAAAAAATGTTAAAAATGTTCAAATTCACTTTTTTGTGTTTTAACATGGTTAATATTGCATTTGTTCAATATCTTATTTCAATCGGCATGTAATGTTTTACTTTATTTGATAAATTTTTATGTAACGGTACTTTCATGAAATTATATATTTCTCTATACTACTTGTGTGTTGTATGAAAAATATAACGCCATACATAATTGTAGATTTGTTGATTAATATTTAGGATAAGTACTACGACTCAAGTTTGTTCTCGATTAAACTGTACAGTCATGTATGCATGTTCTTTATGTATATATATATCAAACATTTTTATATAAAGAACGTCAAAAGTACTAAAATTACGACTAAATCTAAAAATATGATAAAATATGACAAAATTTATCTGGGTTCTAAACCGACTAGTCATTTAGGGGGGTCAGGGGGGGGGGCAATTGCCCCCCCCCCACTTTGAGAATGCCCCCCCCCCCCGACTTTGAGAAATCAATGTATTTGCATATTAGCGGGCGTGGTTTTTATGTTTTCCGATGAAATTGCATTGTGGTTGGACCCTTTGCCCTCCCCCCTCCCTGGAAAAAGTCTAATGACGGCCCTGGTTCTAAAGTTAGTTGGCCATATATATATATATATATATATTAGGGTGATGCTTAAAAATGAAAGTTAAAAAATTCAACGGTTCACCCTCCCATTTTGATCTCTCATATGTAAAATGGTGCTAACTAAAATTTTATTGGATTTCATTAAGTTTTAGGGGTCGCTACCTGGCTTTAAAGTTCATAAAAAATGTTAAAATTCAATATAATTTTCCTTAGTAATTTTCAATATTATAAAAAACCTTATCTCACTTAACACTTTATACTCATGCTAGGAAGACTCCAATCTAACTACACAATCCCTCCTTTCCGATCTAGACCAACTCCACCCCCCCCCCTCTCCTACCAACTTTAGGAGCCTGTCACTGCTTGTCAGTGTAGTGGCTGTCTATGATCAGTGCAGGTGTGTACAGTAAGTTTAGCCTTCAAAACAGTGTATTTCGCTTATAGTATAAAGAGTGATTTCTTTTCTGTGTTTTTTTAAAGTGAATCTAATAAGTTTCATAAGTAAGATTTTTTATTTGTGGGAATTATAAATAATAAACTATATAGTGAAAAAATAAATTTGAATAGACTGGAAGGTTATATTACTTGTTCTGACTGTTTTGCATTTAGGCCTAGGACTCTCAATTTTTGGTTTTAATAATTTGATTACTGTTATTTATGGCAAATTGTAAAGTAGTTTCTACAAGAAAACTGACAGAAATATGGCTAATAGGTCAAATTTCTCAAACCTTAAATCAAACCAAACTACACATTCTAAACGTTAAACTCTTTCTGTCTTTTTTTTTTTTATGCTCATCCGACTTCCAAAGATGTATTAGAAATTTGGAATAAAGCTATAATTAAAACACAACAGAAAATTCATGTTATATATAAGATTGAAAAGCTTTTTAAAGAATGGCAGAATCTAAAGAAAAATAAAGAAAGTAAATCTAAAAGATCAGATGGGAAAATGGTGGAAGCTCTAAAGAAAGAAGCAGCTGATTTTTTCCCGAAAAGAATTAATTTAGACATTGAAAACATTGGTAATAAAAATCTAGAAGATTTTGTCACTAGTAACACCAAACGATTCTTTTCTGTTACCGGATTAAGGGGTTACAGTACCTTTCTAACAAATTTCTTTAATTTAAGTGAAAAAGTTAATTCTTTGAAATATTTGTTTCTGCACTTGTTTAAAAATCAATAATTTATTTTCAAACATCAAAAATTTTGAAAACTTTTTTTGAAAATTTGAAAAATGTAAGAAAATTTCAGTTTTTTTAAAACCCTAAGGCTTTTTTGTTTCTGCACTAATTTCAAAATTTCTTTTTGCGAAATGATCACAAAGAAAACCTCAACAAATCTGTGCATTCATTTTCTTATATTTTGATTAGAAAATATTTTGTGACCTTTTATGTAAAAAATTCTTAGAAAATTTTGTTCTTCGAGGTTTAACAAACTCTAAAAACTTTTGTAATTTATAAAACGCTTATTCAATGCACAGTTTTGTTAAATATATTATCCTGAGTGCAAAAAATATTGCTTTAAAGTTATATCTCTAATAGAAAAAAAATCCTTAGCATTTCTAGTAACATAGAAACACTAAAAACTGATCACCGAGAAAAAGCACTTTAAAGTTTGGCTTTTCCATTAGAACACATAGCATTTATGCCCTAAAGTCACTCATAACTTTTTAAATAATTTAGCTAGAACAATGCTGTTTTTTTCTGAGTGTTTTAAATAACTTTTACTTTTGAAATAAGCAATAAATTTTTTTTTGGTCTTTTGGTCATTTTTGAGGTACTGTAACCCCTTAATCTCTGATTTCCCCAGGAAAAAGAGTTAAAGACTGAATCAAAGACAGAGAATATATTCAAAGTAAGGAGATAATAACAAAATTTAAGGTAGTCAGTGATACAGCAGAGAGAGGGGCGTCCTTAATCCAAGAGTACAACAAAATACTGACCCTAGATGAAGACCAGAAGCAGTTTATTTTGCTTCTTGTGAAGTCCTTCAAACAAAAGTTCCCGAACTACAAAAAATCAACTTTGCTGTCTGCATAATGAGTTTTTTATGTATTAATTGTGCAAAATCTTTTTGAGGACTCTAAACAACTAATAAAAGCTTATATTAATTCTGTAATAAGTTTTGTAAAAAATCGTGACAGTTAAAGAAATTTTGTAAAAATGTGTTTTTTGTCTAATTTTCCTCTTGTTTGTTCACATACTGAAAGTAAATTGTAACACATATATAATACAAAATTAGCTTTGGATAACATATATGGACCTTAAAACTTCATTTTAATTTTTATTATGTAAAAAATATAATTTTATAATAAATATAATTTTTTTAAATAATCACTTTTTCGGAAAATGTTAGATTTTTCAATCCTTAGTAGCGACCGTTAAATTTTTCTCGAAAATTCTCAAAAAATTAGCTTAAGTTTCTTTTATAGGGAGAACAAAATGGGAGGGTGACCCGAGAGAAAAGAAACAAAAAATATTTTTGGGTCTTTTAAGCATCACCCTAATATATATATATATATATATATATATATATATATATATATATATATATATGGCCGTAACCAGACTTTCGGGGAGGGTTTTACCAGCACATATCTTATGAAATCAATATGATCAAAAAATTTTAATTCATCCGTATATTCTACTGATTTTTGTTAGAGTACATTATTTAAATGAGGGAAGGGTACTGTTAGGGCATCAACACGTGGAATGGTAAAAGAAACTTGTCAATTAAATGAAGAAAAAACATTGTGTACATTACAAAACTACCAATATTAAATACTCAATGTATTTTTAATTACTGTCGTAAAAAGATGTATGTTCTTATAAACGTGAATTCAAAGTAATACTTTTTTAATTCCTAGCTTTACGCTTTTGAATTTAAAGTATTTTGATATTTTCTTTTAAATTTCAGATATTAGAAATCTAAACAAAAACGAAGTAATGTTTTATAAGAAATGCTTTTCGCAATAACTACAGCAAAAGAAATAATTGGAGAGAATGTAGGGGGATGAGGGGCAAAGTGAAATAGCGGGGCAAAGTGAAATGGTAAAATATTTTCGCAGTTTGCAGCACCACCTATCTAGCAATATTTTAACTAAGTTCCTAGACATTTAGTTGATTCCTAACAAAAAATGACTAGCTTCAAAGATCAATGAAAAAAAATTACGCAAGCCGTTTTCAAAATTTGATACCTTTTTTGTAATATTCGTGGTTTTTCAAAAATATTTCTTGTTAGGATAAAATTTTTGTAATTATCATTTAAACTATTAATTGAGATCTACTGATGTCCAGTGCAGTCCATATGTATTTTATATTAGGCATTTTTTATTTTAAATGTTCTATGTAATTTGTCAAGTGCACGCGGGGCAAAGTGAAACAATTCCTTTCGTTTACTTATTCATTCATTTATTTATTAAATCACCTCCATATATCTTCATTTATTATTTAATTTACATTCTTTTACTTAATTATTTTCTTATTTACTTATTCATTAACTCATTTTCTTATTCATTCTCTATTTTATTCATTCATTTTTTTTCACATATTAATTCATTTATTCATTTACTTAACTTGTTCGTTTATTTTTCCTTAATAATTATTTTTTCGTTTATTTACACATTCATTTGATGAAAACTACAGTTAATCGTCGAAGAGAAAATGTTTCACGACAAAAATATTTTGCTTTTCACTTTGCCAATGATTTTTTGAGGTGAAAAGTCTCCACATTTTTTGAAAGTACAAAATAACTGCCAAAGGTGAAAAATAATATTTCAACGAACGTTGTATTACAAAATACATTATTCCTTCTTTATGTATAATAATTTTTAGGTACGTAAACCCCATATTTCGCTCTGCCTCACATTCTCCTACTAAGTTAGTATATTTCGTCATTAATAATTTCATTTTTCAATGATATTGAAAAATAAATAAATTCATAAAAAATAAATCGATAAATAAGTTTTTCAGAAAAAAAGGCATAATGAATGCATATTTTGGAAAGTTGTGAAACTTTTCGGAGGGGGTTTGAACCCTAAAAACCCACCCCTTAAATACTGCCATATATATATAGATATACTGTCGTCCCCGCTTAATCGGGAAACGGATAAACGAATACCCCGCGTATACGAATAAACTTTTACGGAACCGATGCCATAGACGCAATGTTTAAGATCCCTGCTTAATCGAATACCCCGTTTAATCGAATAATATTTCTTGGAACCGACAGTATTCGTTTAAGCGGGGCCGACAGTATATATATATTGAAAGAGATAGAAAAAGAGATTACATTACTGCATTGTAGTAATTACAGTTTTAAAAACTTAATGATTTAAAAATAAATAGTTTTTACAGTGCAAGTACGAAAACAGCATCTTTTCTTACATTTTTCAGCTTACCTCATTAAATCAGAGACGAAAAAGTAAGTACAAGAAGCTATTTAACAACATAATCCTCATACTTTTGAATATTAATATCTTCAGTTAGACATACGTTTTCGAAAAATCTCGTCTCTAGTGACCAAAAATCTTCCAAAACCTAGAGTTTCTACTTACATAAAGAGTTCATACCACGGTTCATTAATTATTCAGAATAATCCGACATGAAAACCAGAAAAGAGAGTCCGAATTTTCCAAAAATTCATTAATACTTTATGTAAGGAGCAATTCAAGAGAGTACGAACTTAGAAATTAATCCGCTTCCTTGGGATCAATACGTTCTGTTGGAAACAAAAGTTTCCAAACTGTCTTTGTTATTATTAGTTTTCCTCTTTCCTTTTTATTTTGGGATTATAAAGCCCGCGAAAGGAAGAAGTTTTAGGGAAGTAATGATGTCTGCTTCGAAGGGAAAATAACAACAAGCGAAGGGGGGTTTTGCTAGTAAAAATGTAAAAATGTTATTTCGTTGCGTTTGAGTTTATGAATAAGTCATTCGTTTGTTTTTGTATAGCGAAAATTTTAATTAGTTTTCGGTGTTTGATTAAATATTGAATATTTCTTTTGCAGTTCTAATAATAAAATAGTTTTCTTTTCCATGCTTTAAAAGAAAGAGTTTTCCTCGAAACATATTGGAAGCATAGACAGTCTTTCCAAGAAAAACTATTCTATGTCTGCAAGCAGGACTGTAATTATTTTTGCAATTTTCTAATAATCTCCTTTTTTTTTTGTCTCTTTTTTTTAATATTTTGATTCAGCTGGTTTTAATGTTTTTACAACTAACGAGTACGACATTGAAACTGCTGATGTCTTTGGATGCCATAACCGATCTGTCTGTGTTTTGCATGAAGTTAAGTTGTTTATTTCTTTCGGCTTTTTTTCCATACAGTTGTTGCATGCTTCAAAACAATTTTCGAAGCGTTGTTGCGTTAAAACTTTCAACTACACTACTGGCCATCCAAAACGCAACACCATGAAGAAAATTCATAACCTATACATATAAAAATGGATGTATGTATGCTTGTTCCTGATACAAATCCAGTTTTCGTCGGATTTTCATCAAACTTGGCACAGAGGTTCCTTGATGCACTGGAATTCATATGGGTGGGGTTTTGAAAATTTTAAAAAATCCAAAAAGCTCAAAATTCAAATTTTTTGTCTCAAAATGGCTATTTTCCTTCAATTTGAACAGATAAAGTAATAGAGATAAGCCTTTAAGCAAACAAATTGATAAATTTAACACGTGTAAATATGAGTATTTTCCAACAAAGATTAAGGTTAACATTGGATTATCAATTTAAAGCTCACGTATATCATTTTAGCATGAAATAAGCAAAAACCAAATATTTTTTAGAGTTATGTTGTATTGATAAGTACCCGGGCAACGCCGGGTAATAAGCTAGTAAAATAATAATATCCGTACGAATTTTGCACAATGCATGCAACAAAGGTAAAATATAATAATGTTAGAATAAGGACAGTGATCTTATTCTTGCTTGTGGGTGATGCCAAACGTGTTGTATGCATTGTGCAAAATTCCTACGGGTCATTCCTTCGTAGAGTTGCATTTTGGATGGCCAGCAGTGCATATTCTTTTCCATCGTTTAAATTGAAGTGAATTGACATAATTTGCAGGAAAAGGAACAGATGCCGAAAATATTACAGAATTTTTTATTACAGGTTAGATACATAGCACATGATTTTACATTGGTTTCTTAAATTCTGTATACTTATTCTTTACAAAACTTAAGTGTAGTAAAAAACATATGAAAATATTCTTTCTGGAGTTAAATATATATATATATATATATATATATATATATATATATATATATATATATATATATATATATATATATATATATATATATATATATATATATATATATGTATATATATATATATATATATATATACATTTTTTTAAAAAAATTAGCTTACTTCTTTTGAATCCTTGTTTTAAGGTAGTCGTAGCTGCTTTACATTTTCTAACGAAACATGCTCAATGATAAAGAACTCATTGAGTTATAATTAGTCTTTTTATAGCAGACTGCAAGAGAGCCTCTATATAGCAATCATTCAAAATTTTGTTAAATGCTCATATCTTCTCAATAAAATTAGTTTCATGAATTACTTTTGTTGAACAGGGCATTTTAGCATAATTCATCTAAACGAATTACCTATACCATACACACTGTTGATAATTATGCATTTTGAAAGTTGTTTGAGTAAAACAAAATAATACTCCGATAACATCAATATTTCAATGCGAAGATGGCCGAAAATGACGAGGAAAGTACTTTAAAATTTTATCGAATTTAGAATCTGTGCATTGTTTTCTGCATTGGCAGCTTTTTATGCATGTTTGAAGATTACTAGAACATTATATCATTATGTTCTAGTATATACACTGCAAAAAATAAATTGTTGTTTATACAGTATAATACTGGCAGCAGAGATTCCAGTTTAAAACTGTAAAATGCACAGTAATAAATTGTAAAAATAGCAACTTTACAGTTTATTAATGCTAAGTAGCAATTTTTCAGTTTATTACCGCACCTTCTCGGTTTATTACTATAAAATTAGCGGTATTATACTGTAAAAACAACAGTATAATACTGGCAGGAGAGGTTACAGTTTAAAACTGTAAAATACCCAGTAATGAACTGTAAAATAAGCAATTTTACAGTATATTACTATAAAGCAGCAATTTTAGTTTATTACTGTAAAAGTAGCAATTTTACAGTTTATTAGTGTAAAATTAGCAATTTTTACAGTTTGTTACTATAAAATTAGCTGTAATTTACTGTAAAAACAATATATATTTTTAGTGTGAATAAATTAGTTTCAATAAAAGTAACTGAAACAAGCAATGTTTTATTCACTTAGAAGCAGTATTGTAGTATTGATTCATTTGTATTCCACTTATAAACCTCTAAAGAAACGATTGTTAATCACAGAAAAATTCTGAACAAGACAAGCCCCGAAAATCTTTCGTACACTTCAAGTGAAACTTAGAAACACCTTAAAAGCCTGTCATGCTCTCATATCAAACTCCACACGCCTCTTCCAAAAAGTCCACATTTCATCCAGTACGATGACTTATTCCCCCGAGGAAAATGCTCCTTGCCAATGTGACAGTTGCAAGATTTTCGTTTTCTGACTAGGTGACATCTTAAAAGCACATACACATAGGTTATGAGGTGAAGGAGAAATGACCAAGGCGCAATTTTGTTCTTTTTACACCGCTTTTTCCCATAAAATGTTTTTAGTTTGGCGCTTTTGTAGGAGATGGTTTTTATTTCTGTGATACTTGAATAAAAGATTTTCATTTAAAAATATGCATTATTTATTTGAAGAAAAATAGTATCCCTGCGTATTAATGCCTCATGAATGTTGAAATTATAATTTGCAATTATTTATTTGGTTTAAATAGGAGGGAGATCATATGAAACTTAATTAGCAAAGAAAGTAACTGTAAAAGAATATGGAATTTAAGAATAAAATGAAATGAAAATAAATAAAATAACAGACAACTATCGATTCTTAACAAAATGTCGAGTTTCAACTGAATCATTTAGTTTCAAAACTTGCTTACTTCTTTAAAAAACATTACAAGAGAAAATACAAAAGAAACAGTTTTGATCTCTCTCTCTCCGTCATTGCCGATAGAAGTGAAAACATAAACAATTACGTTTCTATTTTTTTGAACCGTCAGTGGTTTTTGTCCATCTCAAAAAATGCACCAATATGCCTGTTTAACGATGTACATACATGCACAATACAAGTACACACTTATATACATAGGTTTTGTGATGGTAACAGTGTAGCAAAGTTCAATGATTTTCTCCCATCTTAAAAAGTGCCCTAAGCGCCTAAAGAAGTTTTCACTTCAAGGTGTCGGTAAGGGTAACAGTGCCACGAGTTAATTGTATTTTCCCATAGTAAAGAATGTCCAAAACGCCTTAAAAAGTTTTTGCTTCAAAAGTTTTCACTTTCAGTTGAAAAACGCAGAAATAGTATGAATTTGCCCCATTTCAGAAAGTTGCCACCCGGGGTAAAGGCTTGAAAGTATCGGCTTGGTACTACCTGATTTCTAAGATTCACTACTAAATCAGTAACTTGCAGCATAAGCATTCCTTCCGAAGGTAAACAAAAGAATATGAGCAATGTAAAGCAGCAAAGTATTAAATGTCTGATAAAAAGGTTAGTGCTCCAGGAGAAATGAGAAAGCTAAAAAAAAAAGCTGGAGAGAGTGGGGTATGGGTAATTTCAAAGGGTAAATAGGGGTAGTTTTTCTATTTTTCTTTGCTCAGAAGAGGAAAATTTCTGAATTTCGGCGGTGAATACATCTTCAAGTTCACCCCATTGAATATGCCACTTTTATATACGAAATATAACGTTTGCATATACGAAAGAAATCTAAAAATGTCTTTGAAAGAAATAAATTGAAAGCTAATGAGAGAAATAGTTTTCAACGAAAATGGAGCACATATGCGTCTAAGGGCGGAATTCAGGTGAAATGCCGCATCTGCAAAAGTGCGTTGCACTGGCTGCACACACAAATTTTCGGGTTTTCGGATTCTTGTGAAACGGTACTTGAAAACGAATTGGTGCAAAAGTGCCAATTCGGCGCTTTTTCGCAAACGCACTTTTACAGATGCAGTGTGCAACGCACTTTTGCAGATGCAGCGTTTCACCTGAATTCCACCCCTAATGCAAATTATGTATAAAATACGTTTATTTTTATATTTGCCTTTTGTGCGTGAGCAAACTTTAAATTTCGTTGTAATAACGTATCTGATAGCAAGTTTTTTTGGTTTTTGTTTTTGCTGTTGGTGGGAGGCTGACATGCTGCATTGTCTGTAGCTCATAAAAGCCTTTTTGTGACTGTTTGATTTCTTGAAAACTACATAACGTGTATTAACGATTTTATTTTTGGTTCTTAAGAACTTCATAAAAATGTCCCTTGATTAAAACCCTCAATTCAATAAACTGTTCAAAAAATGAAATATTTTATGTGAAAATTTTATTTGTTAATATGAGCGGCAAAAAGTTATGCCTCTTCCCCAATAAACTTATTTTCACTTATTATGCCAGCGTAAAAAATAAGAAGAAAGAAAAGCCCAACTCTTACGGAAGGCGTTTGAGAAAAATCCTGTAATCAGCTGCCAGGTGAAGAAAAAAATCGTCTTTCTGAGGAAATACGACTTTTACTCCAAATTGTTTCGTTTATGGAAGTATATATACGACTTATATCCATAAAAACCTTCAGACTGAAAGTTTTGCTAGATATTAGTTTCTTCTTTCGATTGAAAATATAGCTTTTTACTCCCCAAGTATATTGCAGAATTTTAGATAGAAAATCCTATTTGCGAATTCAATTTTTAAATTTTTTAAAAATATGTGTAATAAAATAATTGCACCAAATTTTTTATGGAATCAAAATCTTAACTAGTAAAGGCAAAGCTGTGTTTTTTAAAATGATTAATTTTTCCTGATATTTTAAAGTTGTTTGTTTAATTCTATTTTTGTGAGATGATTGAGGAGAATGAATGATCGTAGTTGTATTAATCAAATTAATATATTGTGTTAATTATTCAATTCATTTTAGTATTTTGATCAAGTTATAGTAGCATAACGTTTCATATTATATTTTAAAAGCTAAAGATTTTATATAGAATTAATTATTCGTAAAATATTAACAGAAGAATAATAGAACTGTCATTAAAAAAGTAAGCTTGAATTAGTTTACTTAATGATTCGCTACTTACATGCTGGTTATAGTAACATGCTGGATTATTTTTATATTTATTACCTTTTTGCATCGAAATGCAAAACAAACTGCATTGGTTATATCAGGCAGTAGTGTATAATATATATATATTTTTTCTTCAACTGTAATGATTCATAGCAAATAAATAAAGGGACTATCAAAGTAATACTGTGCGTAAAATATTCAGTTTTTATGATCTTTAAATAATTATTGACATTGCATCAATTCCCTATTGCAAGCATGACTTTTCAAGTATATAAAATTATGCTATGCATTTTATATTTTAAAGATCATTTTCATAATGTTCTGTACTTACAAGCATGCATACAAAAAATGCTGAATGCATTACGCTAGAGCAGAAGTGGAGTCATGAGTGAAGTTGTTAAATGTGGTATCAAGCTAGGGTTAAAAATTTCGTCCATCTGAACCTCAAACATGATAAAGTTTACAAATACCTTTGTGCTATTGATGTAGTAGAGAAAATATCAACGTAAAATAGGCACAAATAAGCAGACACGTGTTTCGGGGCTACAAGGAGCACCTTTTTCAATGCAAGCAGTGTGAGCTTTAGGATGAAGAATCATCCTGAGCTTCTTCATCCTAAAGCTCACACTGCTTGCATTGAAAAAGGGGCTCCTTGTAGCCCCGAAACACGTGTCTGCAGTATCTCTGCTTATTTGTGCCTATTTTACGTTGATATTTTCTCTACTACTCAAACATGATATTTATTCGTTAAAAATCGCATATAGACATTTACTATCCTCGATTATGGGTGAATCCTGTAAACATTGAAGAATTTTAACTGTCCACACTTGAGTAAAAATGATAACAACGAGGCATTTTTTCAGCCGAATAAATTTTTAACCCCAAAAGAGTTTATTTAGGCTATTTCATTGTATAAAAACATCTATTGCATTTTGACTCTAGCGAAAATGCAGCAAGAACTGTTCAATTTTGTACTAATTTTGAATTTTATAAAAATCAAATTATTTTAATTTTAAAATGAGACTTCAGAATTGACTATATTTATGCATTGTAATTTGAGTATATTTCTGATCTATTTGTCTGAGTGGTTTATCTGAGATAGTGCCGCCCAACCAACGCTCAGCGGGTCATCTCCAGTCAGCGAAGTTGATCTATATGGCCATTCAATGTTACAAATCAAAAAGCACAAAAAGTGACAATGTCACAAACTTGTGGTCAAATGTTCAGATATTGGTTTCCAAAAAACATGCAATTATGAAAATATGCATTAAGTAAATGATAACAACAATTGTTGGTTTGTAATTTTCTTTTCTGTTTTATATTTTAAACCCCTGACGCAATAAGGTAGGAAGTTATGTTTATGCATCTGTCGATATGTGTATATGTCGCTCTGTTTATCTGTCGCTAGGGAAACTGGTACTGTCTAACATTTTTTCGCGAAACCTCCGTCGAATCTGCGCAAGCGCCAAGTCTCTTCGGACTTTCTCGAAATAGGGGGAAAATGCAACGAGGAAGTAGCAAGCGAACCAAAAGTCATCGGGAAGTGCGGATCCTGAACTTATCTCCCTTTTTTCAAATGGAAGTGTTCGTGGCTGCCAGGCGCACAATACGCAAACAGACAGTATACGGGTATCTGTCTGTGGCACCGTGCAGCCTAAACGAATGAATCGGTTTTGAAAAATGTTTTTTGTTTGAAAGGTGAAGTGATCGAGAGTGTTCTTAGGTAGGTCGAGTATTCGGATGACATTTTTTCACAAAAATATTAGTTAAAGACCTTTAATATATTTTTCGCAATTTTTAAAGTGAAAATATACTGGAAAATTTAAAACAATAGTACCAAAAAGAAAAAAAAAGAAAGAAAGAAAGAAATCTGCGTCAGATAAGATGTGTTTGGAACTTCCATGGAAAATAGAACTCGAATTATAACGTTGTTTAGCAAATGTGGCTAAGGCTTAAATCTACAGGATTGTCATTGTTGGTCGACAAAGAAAGAAAACTCAGTTTTCAATTTCCCTTCTTTATTATGCTTTTGCGACTAGCAAAATTTTGCTAGTAAGGATTCTTTCAGTTTCTGTGCTTACCACATCCTCTCGAAAATGATTTAATATATTTAGGTTTAAAATGCTTTATTACCAGGGAACTTCGTTTTAATATCAATCAGGATCAGGGGTTATTTAAATTTTTAATTTAAGAGCAAGAATCTGAGAAACTGTCACGCCTAGCATTATGAGGTGATTCATGACCTCTCAGATTTTCTCCCAAAAATTACCAAATGTTTATTATCTTATTGAAAGACCAAATCCAGAATGTTTTGCTCTAAAGTTGAGTTGTTTAGTTTTTATGGACCCCTAAAGATGAAGGTGCGGCATCAAAAATTAAGCGGATTTTCAAGACATGGAAGTTGCCGTGAGCCAAAACTCTTACCAGGAACTGTTTAACTCCAATTTTCTTTTCGTATATGGAATATAGAAGGTTGAAACTTTACAAAATAAATGTTAAATTTGTGGTAAGTTGTTGCCGTAAAGTCAGTGAAGGCCCTCAAAACAAGGCATTTTTGACGTTTTTTAGCTTTTTTGAGGTCAAAAACAGCTTGTACATTTCAGTTAGCACGGCAAAAGTAGTGTCGTTTGAAAGACCAGTGTAAGCACTTTAAATTAATGTATAAATAACCGAGGAAAGTTCAACGTGCTTTTAGTTGCGTAAGGCCGAAATATGAAAAATGTCATATTTTACCGATATTCAAACGGTCATAACTTCTTCTGCCAACAACATATTGAAATATTTTTTTTGCCAATGTCACACTCTATTCTTTGTCTTAACAGAACAGTTGAGTCCTTTGAGGCGAAATGTAAAAAATTTTTGTACAAAAAATGTACAGGAAAAAATAAATTTTTTGTGAAAAATTTTTTCACATTTCGCCTCCAAGGACTCAATTGTTCTGTTAAGACAAAGAATAGAGAATGACATTGGGAAAAAAAATTCAATATGTTATTGGCAGAGGAAGTTATGATCGTTTGAATATCGGTAAAATATGACATTTTTCATATTTCGGCCTTACGCAACTAAAAGCACGTTGAACTTTCCTCGGTTATTTATACATTAATTTAAAGTGCTTACACTGGTCTTTCAAACGACACTACTTTTGCCGTGCTAACTGAAATGTACAAGCTGTTTTTGACCTCAAAAAAGCTAAAAAACGTCAAAAATGCCTTGTTTTGAGGGCCTTCACTGACTTTACGGCAACAACTTACCACAAATTTAACATTTATTTTGTAAAGTTTCAACCTTCTATATTCCATATACGAAAAGAAAATTGGAGTTAAACAGTTCCTGGTAAGAGTTTTGGCTCACGGCAACTTCCATGTCTTGAAAATCCGCTTAATTTTTGATGCCGCACCTTCATCTTTAGGGGTCCATAAAAACTAAACAACTCAACTTTAGAGCAAAACATTCTGGATTTGGTCTTTCAATAAGATAATAAACATTTGGTAATTTTTGGGAGAAAATCTGAGAGGTCATGAATCACAGGCGTGACACTCTCTCAGATTCTTGCTCTTAATCTTAATACTTGTCTTCCATGTTATTTAAAAAATAAAATATTTTGTAATTTTATATGTGTTCTCGCCCGCGAGAAAGATTTTAATAAGGAGTTACTATTTTCGGGCAAAAAAAGTCGAGCACCACTGATCTAAGATATTTATACTTTCATAAAAGATAGTTGAGACATAACATTAAAAACATTGTATGAAACCATCAGACTAAATTATTCAGGCAAAATTAAATTAAAAAAAACCAAAAATACGCCATATCCATGCTAATCAGACTGATAAAATCTTTCCTCTAAATTCGGTGATTGTAAAGAATATCTCGTGAGAAACGGAATATCTTGATAAAGCAAAGGCACATTTAAAATAGATGTGAATAAATCTAACACAAAGAAAGGTAAGTTACTGACAATAAAACGAAGTTAAATAACAATCAATTTATCAAGATTTTACAGCGATCATAATGTGTCAAGAATAGTATTGAAAAATCATTAACTTTTTAAACTAGACATTTGTGCTTATTAATACCACTCCCTTCAAAATACCTTTGTGTCAGGGTTATCTCACATTACTTTATGAAGAAGAAACATATTTTCTCTCAAATAAATCTTCTTCTTAACTCTTAGATATTTAAAAACTTTTTTTAATCATGTTTTCTCTGGAACTTTGATTATCACACTAATACCTGCATCTATAAACATGATACAGATTCAACTGTCGGAGGGGTGCCCTCCTTTTTGATTTGTGATAAAATTAAAGCTAGAAAGCCATTAATAAAACATCAGATTTCTGTTGAGCTTTCCAAAATGATTAATGAGATTCTTTCTCCTTTAAAATATTAATTAGAGATTGTCACATTTATCTTTCTATCTCTTCGCTTTTAAAATAGCTTAATCATTGATATCACCGGAATAAAAGATAAGAAACAAAATAGCGACTCTTAACATTCAGATAACGAATAATCACTGACATTACACTCCTAGTACTATAATTAATATACTTTCTTTTCATGATTTGGACAGAACGGCAAATAAATTAACTGAAATTATTTTAATGAAACAAAGCATATAGCCAGCGGCATTTCTGCCACCGATGCAACACTAGTTAGTTTGATACATAGGTACATATATCAATTCAACGTGCAATACGTTCAAAAATATGCTTTAAAGGAATGAAGTGCTTATATTTTATTTCGTCAATTTTAATATTGTTCTAATTATTTTGTTGATGATCTTATTAAGAAGCCAAGTGACGTCAGTCTACACTGTTAAAACTACAGGTTTCACAAGGCACTTTTAAGGGTGAAACATTCTAGCACCAGCTGCACCCCTTGAGGAGTGACACTTAACTCCCTATGGCACCCCTTGACCCCCTGTGGCGTAGGGTACCAAATAAAACCAAATGGCACTTTCAAGAATGCCATAGGGAGTCAAGTGATACCCCTCAGGGGGTGCCGCCTGTGCTACGACGTTTCACCCTTAAAGGTGCCTTGTGAAACCTGTAGTTTTAACAATGTACGGCGCCACTGAAGTACTTGAGGTTTCCCAGGTGACATTGTGTGCCAAACGATTAATGTTATTCTAAAGTAGTGGTAAAACTATAGCTACCGTATTACTATGTGTCAATAGGGCGCTATTCTAATTGTTTTGTTGGTGATTTTAAGGAATTTAATGACTTCTTAGTCTATAACGGCACATCACATGAATGACGTTCTCTAGATGTTATTATTTGTCAAGCGACTAATGTTATTGTAAAGTAATCGTATCTGTAACTATGCCAAAAAAATTAAATACAAATACAAATGTGACGACCAGCAACAAGCTTTGAGCCCAAATGGGCAGGTCCTAGTCAAATTATAAACCCCAATGAAGATCAATGGCCCTCTTAAAACTATCTACTCCCTTGCTCTTTACCGCCTTTTCCGATAAACTATTCCAAGTTCCCACTGCTCTGCTAAAATAGTAATTTTTCCGAATTTTCAGGTTAGCCTGAGATTTAAACATCTTATAACAATGACCCCCTGTTCCGCTTCCCGTACAAAAATTCAACCCTATAACATCTTTCATTTTGATAAATTTAAACAACTGAATCATGTCCCCTCTGGTTCTCCTTTGCTCAAGACTATACATGTTAAGCGTTCCAAGTCTGGAATCATAGTCTAAATTAGAAAATACATTCACTAAGCTTGTAGCCCTCCTTTGTACCCTTAATACGTCTTCTAATTGCCAAGAGCATGTTCATTAGCAGTTGGGCGAAACCAAGATCATTTCGCAATATCTGTCCTGTTAAACATTATTTTAGGAGTTTCCAGGAAATTCTCGTGTCTTTGAATGGTTTCGTTTACTTCAGTCTTTAAGGTACTGTAGCTTCTTTTCAGGCTATCATATTTTTCAATATGGTTTTCAGTTATGTGAAGGCATTGTGCCAATTGAATCAGTGAGTAAAAAAGCTACGCTAGTCAAGAATTTTAAATCTTTCAAAAGAAAGAAAAAAAATCTTAACTTCAGAGCTGTTTCTACACTCAACGTTCAGAAGAGAGGCACCATATATTTCGAACTACTAACCTAAGCTACGTGATTTTTGCAGTCAACACGCATCTTGTCTCTCAGACCTTATTTCCATGAAAAAAGAATTTTTGTGACTGAAGTAGTTTTTGCTGTCACGATTTAATTGGCTGGAAAAAAAAAAAACTAAATGAAAACACTGTGGTCTGAAACGAAACCACTGAGCTTCAAAGGGTTAATCCGACTTGCACTTTGGCACATCATTTTTAAAGCTATCTAATACGTCTCGCGTGACACAAAAAACTTATGACGACTAAAATACATCTCAGGGAAAATGAAACCCCCTAATGAAAGCGAATCCTCGTTAAACACTTCAAAAGAACCCGACTGCAAGGGCAGCGGAAGGATTTCCACTTGGAAAACGTTGGGGTTGCCCTTCGGGTGTGATACGGAGAGGGGGAGGCTCATGTTGAAAATGAGAGCAACTCAGGTGGAATAGCGACGATTGTATTACTGCTGAGATGAAACTCGTGCAAGGTAGGGTGCGAGGGATTCCTTCTTTAGAGGCAGAGACGAAATTGGTGAAGCAGGAAGAAGATAGCTGGGAGTGGAGGCCGTAGATTTTTATGCTGGGCGTAATTGTTACTTTTTTATTTTCCTAAAAGTTGGTTGTTGTGTAGTAGGTGATGAAATTATTCGAGACGGTACATTCATGGTTAGGGATTTTTTTTATATTTTGAGGTACACTAAAAAATTAATGTTGTTTTTTCAGTATAATACAGCTATTTTTATGGTAATAAACTGTAAAAAATAGCTAGTTTTACGGTAATAAACTATAAAGTTGCTAACTTTGCAGAATAAACTGTAAAACTACTAATTTTACAGTAATAAACTGTAAAATTGCTAATTTTACAGTTTATTACTTTTTGCAGTTTACAGTTTTAAACTGGAAGCTCTGCTGCAAGTATTATCTTGTTGTTTTTACAGTATAATACAGCTAAATTTTACGGCAAAAATTTGTAAAACTGCTAGATTTACAGTTTATTGCTGTGCATTTTAAGGAAAAAATTAGAACCTCGACTGCCAGTATTATACTGTAAAAACAACAGTTAATTTTTTGCACTGTATACTAAGATTTTTGCACGCTCTTAGTCGAATAGTAATTTTTTTCATGAACTTTAATATTTTATTTCAGAGTATTGAGCATCATTTTTCCGATTCAAGGTCAATTGTGGTAAAATGAAACGTTTGGAAGATTGAAACAAGTTATATTTTCTTACAGTGGTTTTTAAAACTAAAAACGTGGTGAGTGTAAACTATGCAACATCAAGAAGGACATTTTGAGGGCTCCGCTTGTTTCCAAAGAATTGTTTCGGCGTCATCATTGTTTGGAAATTACTGCGGCGAAAAATTGTTTTTATTATATTCTGATGCATAAGCGTAGCGTCGGGGGGGCACAGGGGGGCACGTGCCCCCCCAACTTGTTGGGCACCTGTTCTTTTGAACCTGAAATTTTATGAAATCAGAAGGAAAATAATCGTCGGAATATCATTTGCAGTTATTTTCCTTTATTTTGTCTTTGAATTATTACCCACATGTATGTGGGTGAAGGGGGGGGGGGCACGGAAGAATTCCGATTCTTCGTCGAAATTTTCAGTGTTTGGCACCAAATTTTTCCCGAAATTGGGGGACGAAAATCATCAGAAAGATTATTTCCATTTATGAGCCAAAACTATTGTCTGAAAGATTTTTTCTTTTGCCTAAAACAGTCCTTAGGTTTGCTAGTATTGTTTAATGTAAGGCCTCTGGGGATGTTTTGCCCCCCTCCCCCGTCCAATTTCTGGGGGTCACATTTTATTGTGACCTCCTCCAAGTGTGTGCCATTACTAAAATAATAATTTAGAGAATTATAAAAGCATAAAATCATACTATTTTTTTTGCTCCCATTCAAGGCATATTTTTTTAGTTCGATGTAACTACTAACTATGCTAAAAAATAATTTTAATTTGAAAATATTATTTTCACGAAATCTGGCTCATTGTAAGAGGAGAGAGAGAGAGAGAGATGGAAAAAAGATGTATGATGCCTTTCTTTTATCTCACTGCCATGTAATGCAATGGAAAAAAAAAAAAAAACAATTTATTCAACTATGAGATTTCTGTATAGAATTTAATTATCCTTTCTTCACAAATCAAAAATTTAAATTTTTTATTTGTTCCTTTCAAGTATTTCTCATTCATAATCATACCAGAAAAAAAATTAAGTGCTAAATGCATGAAAGTAACAAGAAAAGTCTTACAGTGCACAATGCAACAAAATACACCATTTATTCTTGTCTAAAAACTACTTTGCATTACGTAATTTGTGTAGAAGTAGATAATCTGAATGTATAAGTCTTGTCTCAAATTGATTTATAAACTTCTTACTTAAATACTATGGCAGAGTAAGAATATTTGGGCATATATTTATAATCGTTTTCGGTACAGATTGTTTATTTTTTTTTTTTCAGAACTCATTTTCGAATATTTTCAAGTTGTATCATTGTAATATGACAATTTTCCTAGCTGATAATTTGCAAAAATGTAACACATATAATTATTTTAACTGATATATTGCTGTATTCTTTTTTTAAAAGCAAACAATTTAAATTTATATAATTTTTTACTATTACTTTGCTTTAATTGTGTTTTTATAATTTTAATGAGTGCGTTTTGAATGACATTTTTTTCCCCTGTGTCTCTTTTTTTTTTTTGAGTAAGTGATATATTTCTTCATTTCTTCCCATATTGGATATCGAACTTGGTCACTAGGGTCAAAGGTAGTGTTCCTAACCGCTAGATCACATGGGATTGTTAGTATAAAAATAACTTTATGAAATGCCTCATTTCAGAAATTTTTCAGGTATAGTATTTTTTTCTCCTCTCCCTCCTCTCTCATGCTTCAATTACTAATCGATTATCGTCAACGATTTGTCAAAACGCAAACCGATCTTATTTAGATCGAACGGTTAACTATTAAGGGGTGTTTGTTTGCCTCTTTTTTCTCATATTTTTGTCATCTCAATTACTTCATATAAGGCCTCAAAATGCTGAATTTTGTATCTATTTTTTTAAATTTCTCCCGGGGGAGAATCCCCCGGACCCCCGTGATATTGGGAATATTCTACTCTACACTCCACTTAAAAAAGGGGTAATTGTATCATTCTTCTGATACCCATCCCACTATTAGGTCAATTAAAAAAAAAAACAGAAAAAGACAGCGAGGACATCAATAAGAGAGACAAGGCATATGGGGGGGGGGGGGTTCCGCGAAAAAGACACACTAAGTAAACAAATGGTTGGTTTTGCTACACCAATTTTCTTAAAAACAAAAGGGGCTTGATGGGGGGACATGACGGGGCTACGGGCCTAGTTGAATCTAAATTCGCCCTGGTTACTGAGGGGAAAAAAAATGGATTAATGGTGTGTGCAATTCATTGGAAAAGTAAGAACGAATTTTCCTCCAACGAATAATCTAAGGGGGAAAAGGGGGGGGCGCAAAATCTTTTTGGAGTGTAGGCGGAGCCTTTGCTCCGCCTTCACTCCAAAAATTCCAGACCTGTGCCCCCCCAAAACTTTTGGTCACGCTACGCCTATGTTCTGATGTAACACTTTTTTTATAGCAGATCTAAAAACGCAAAGTAACAAGTTATATTTGTCATAGGAAGGATTGCTAAAAACATTTAACTATGAATCTCACTTTTAATAATTTGCAATTTCGGTTTTTCCATTTACGCCATACTAGTCGTAATTTTGGGCAAGTGGAAACAACTAAGTTTTTCATCCGTCCTTTTTTTTTTGAATGATCGAATTTTTATGCAAATTACATTTAGAGAATAATGTTTCTGTATGATTTTTCTTTTTAAAATGACTTCGAATTATATTGGAAGGATTCAGATGTTCGTATACTATCTACGGACCTCAGAATTTTTAAGTTTCTAAATTGATTGCTCGTATTGCCATTACGTACCTACATCAACCGCAATCGGAAATAAATAGCCCTTTCATTTAATTCCTAATCTCGGGGATAAAAAAGAAACACGGTGGAGTAAATGTAAGCATAATTGAAGGCGCAGGTAGATAAAGGTGATGTGTGACAATTTTTTACATTTTCAAGAAAAGCTTTATAAAAAAGGGTTGCGTTTTTTTAATGGATTTTTCTCAATGGGTAAAACGAGGTCATATTCTTAGTTACCTACCATTCCTGTGACTAATAGTACATGATACTGATGGACTTATCACCTTCATCCATGGTAAAAAGCAAGTTTCAAAAATTGTCACATATCACCTTTATCCACTTGCCCCTTCAATTTCATTCACCACTATAATAGTCATAAAATCAAATATTTCACAAACGACAGGGTTACTTATTTGGCCAAAACTTTGATGAATTACGAACTTAAGTTCCAGAATGTAAAACTACCGATTTCATGAAAACTAATGTGCGAAACTTGTAAAAATATCATTCTGCGCACAACTCTTTTATGGAGTTTACGAGTTCAGTAGAAAGTTTAAGATTAAAAATTTTAGGTTGGTGTTTCAGAACTGTTTTAATTTTTTTCCAGTCATCAATTTTCATTTTTTTTCGAACGTAAATGACACTGAACAATGCCTTAAGAGGCGTTATTTCATTTTAATGAAACGTCGTAAATTTTTGTTTTGAAATATTATTATGAGAAAAACCATTTATTAATTCGTTGATAGAGTTCTTTTAAAAGGATTACGCAACTGAAAGTTTTTATGAAACACAGACAAACAATCCGCCAGCTGTAATTATTCAAAGTTATTTTTCCACTGTTTCACACTATGACCTTTTATGTAGTTCAAATACTTCTTTAATCCAGCAATAAAAGTTAAAGTTTGTATATTTTATCCATTTGTGAGAAAATGTAACTCTGCTTGCAAAGAGGGAAAACAAACACTTTAACCGCTATCCCATCACCAAAGTACATAACTTTCAGAAAATAGAAAATTGATTCTGTCTTTTGAAATTTGGAAACCTAATTTTACTAACATGAACCCTACAAAAGCCTTCCACAAAGAGAAACTTAGACGAATATCCGATCAAAACTTTCGCCCAAATAGTTTTACGGACGTCTTTGAGACGTCTAAATGTTTCTGCAAATGGAAGTAATTGGAAGTCCCCCAGCGTACTCTGGAGAATGTTTTCAAGCGAAAATTGTTTCTCTTTTAGAATAGAGAGTTAAGATTCTTCTCCGGCAGTGTGTATACAGAATAGAAATTTCTGCTTTCTTAGTTTTTGAGAGCTATCGCCTTGGAAACCTGTAGCAAAGTGAAACATGGGCTCGACGGAACGCGAAAAGGGACTTATTTATACGAACGAAGTTGCTTGGCAATCTAAGTTCTTCAAAGTTAGATTTGAGAATGGGTTTGAGACAATAGCAACTTTATTCAGAGCGGGCTGTTTAAGAATACATTCGTAAGCAGTTTTAAGTTTGCATTTTTAAACTTGGGTTTGTTTTAAATTAGAATATTGTTTAACATGAAAATAATATTGATTTTTGCTTATTATGTTTAATTTCTAATTAGGTTGGACTGTTTTGTTTAATGAAACACTGATATGACTTAATTATAATAATAATTATTGGGGATGTACCAATAAGCAAATTGACCGATTACCGATTAATCGGCTGGGCAGATTAATGATTAGGATGATTGTTTTAATACTACCATTTTTACCATCACTATTTTTTCTCTTTTATACAGTTCCGAGTTTCGAAATAGTAAGTAATTTATTTCTGAGAGAAGATTTTCTTTCCATTTTTCTAATTTTCACAAAACTATTTCAATATTTTATCAAATTTCTTAGAACAAATTTTTAGATTATTGTCAATAATATTACATTGACACATTGTTAATTATGTTAATTGGACATAAAAATTCAAGAAAAGAAGGAAGGAGGGGAGTCTGTGGTGAGCACTCCAATTTAAGAGTACTTTTAATTAATTTTTTTATAATTAGTAGCAATTTAATTCAAACTTTTATTCTTTGTGAAAATTAGAGATTATCTGAAAGCACTGTGCTAAGAGAAAACCATCGCCACATGAAAATTTTGCAACATTGTCTATGTGTATATATTTATTCAAAGTACGAGAATTAATTTATTAAAAACTTTACATCAACTGTGAGGATTATTATTACTGTTAATAAAATTATTCATCATAGTTTCTTAGTGAAAGTATACTTTAAAGAATAATATTTAAAAAAATATTTTTCAACCGATTAATCGGCTCAATTTCGCCAATTATTAATAATCGGCAAACTGACCGTTTATGGCCGAATAATCGGTGCTGTTGATTATTCGGTGAATCCCTAATAGATATGATAACAATAATTAAATACACAAAAATTATGAAAGACAAAATCTTCCGTAGTTTTTGAGACTTATAGCCTTGAAAATTTGTAGAAAAGCGAATCATGGGCTCGACGAAACGCGAACACGGATTTGATACGAACACCAGTTGCTCTTAGCAATCTTAGTTCTTCAAAGTTGGATTTGGAAATGGGTTTAAACAAGAGCACCTGGATTCGGAGTGGGTTATTTAATATATATTTGACAGCAGTTTTAAACATGATTTCTAAAAATGAAGGTGTTCTAAATTAGAATCTTATCTCTACTAATAATAAAGCTGGAGGTGGGACTGTCTGTCTTTATTTCCTTCTTTATTTCTTTCTGTCTGTCTGTTATGCGCGTAGCGCCAAAACTGTTCGGTTGATTTTTATAAAATTTAGCACAAAATTAGTTTGTAGCATGGGGTTATGCACTACGAAGCGTTTTTTCAAAAATTCGATTTCGTTCTTTTTCTAATTCTTAGCGAAAATTCGATAAAATAGGGAAGAAATATTTCATACACATTTTCAATTATTATGTCATTCGAAAGCTTGAAATTTTCTGCTAAAAAGGTTGTCAGTTTGAAGTTTCTATGAGCATTAGAAGAGCAGTAATAATATAATATAAAAGTAGTAACGTTTTTTGTTTATTATGTCTAATTCATAATTAGGCTGGAATGCTTCATTTTACCCAAGAGAGATCGCACGGTGCACACAGTCATCTCATTCTTATCCAAACACCTGTCGCAGGGTAAATATTTATTTGTAACTAACTTATTATCCGGCATTGCCCGGGTGCTTATTAATACAAAATAGCTCTAAAAAACTTTGTTTTTAACTTATTTCATGCTAAAATGAAATAGGTGAGCCTTAAATTGATAATTCATTGTTAAATTTAATCTAAAGGCTTATCTCTATTACTCTATTTATTCAAAATTGAAAGAAAATGGCTATTTTGAGACAAAAATTTTAATTTCGAGTTTTTTGGATTTTTAAAAAATTTTAAAACTCTACATATGTAAATTCTAGTGCATCAAGGAACCTCTGTGTCAAGTTTGATGAAAAGCTAACGAAAATTGCGGATTTGTTTAAGGAACAAACATACATACATACATACATACAATTATATATATACTAGCTGACCCGGCCACGCGTTGCTGTGGCTAAGGTATGGGTTAAACTATAATGTTTCAATAGAAACGAAAAACTTTATTACCGATTAACTTTATATAAATATGAATTTGAAGTCAAAATATGAAAACAATCGAACAAAATTTCCTAAGTTTGCTAGAAACAAAAAATCGACAAAAAATGTAGCATTTTAGTACTTAGAAATATTATATTCAAGCTTGTAAGAATTGAGTTAATTAAAATTCGCTAATTGCTATTGTAACATTTTATTTTTTAATGTAACATTTTATTTTTTAATAATGTAGGTAGTGTAGATAATTAACCACTATTATTTGTTATTTTTTGAATTATAAGCTTTTTTAATTTCAGTTTAACTCAAC
Source organism: Uloborus plumipes (assembly GCA_038373865.1). Classification (NCBI taxonomy): domain Eukaryota; kingdom Metazoa; phylum Arthropoda; class Arachnida; order Araneae; family Uloboridae; genus Uloborus; species Uloborus plumipes. Next base: position 21,995 of record JAXGGA010007823.1, on the reverse strand, counting down.
ACTAATCGGCGCACAATATTCTTTGTTAATCTGTCTCTTGTAAACAAAAATAGATTGGACAGTTTTCCCACACGGGAGCAAGCGACTTATTGTTGTACATGGGTCGTTCCACGTCAAATCGCCTAAGGGTATGTGCCGTCATGTCTCGGATTTTGTTCAATATTTTTTTACGGATAGATACCTATGAGATAAACTCAAATTAATATTTTTAGATTTTTTGAATAAAAATTTAGGGTTGTAGAATTTTTTGAAATTTTGATTTTTTCAGAATTTTTGCTTTTTTATTTTTGCTATGCATTTTGAAAAAGCTCTATAACTTCCTCATTTTTCATTCAATTAAGCCAGTTTACGTATCATTTTAAAGCTAATTATTTTCTCCTTCAATATTAGTGACAAAAATGAGATTCTGAAAAATAGAATTTTGCCAATGGTCGTCTGAAGTCAGATTTTGTGTTTTTTCAATTGGTATGTTCAATAGGTCATATCTCCGGAGTACCAACTAAGAACTGCCCAATTTTTTTTTTCAGTGATGACCACATCATATACTTTTTATGTATAAAAAATTGGAAGGGTGTTTTTTGTTGTTTTGGAATAAAAAATTCAAGTGTGTTTTTTCAGTTGGTATGATCAATAGGTCATATCTCCGGACTACCAACTAAGAAATGCACGACACTTTTTTTCTGTTATGACAACATTATACCCTTTTTATGCATAAAAAATTAGGAGGGTGCTTTTTGTAGTTTTGGAATAAAAAAATCAAACGTGTTTTTTCAGTTGGTATGATCAATAGGTCATATCTCCGGATTACCAGTTAACAACTGCGCCATTTTTTTTCTAAAATGGAAAACATCATAATGTTTTTATGATCAAGATATTAGAAGGCTGTTTTTTGTTGTTCTGAAATTTAAAAAAAAATATTGAATTTTTGAAACAAATTTCTTTAAAAATCAAGTTTTCGATAAGTTTAAAAACTTCGTAAAATTAAAAAAAAAACTTTGCTGTCACAAGGAAGACCACGACATGGCAGCTGAATGGCATTTCTTTGCCACGAGTCATGGCGAGAATGCATGCGATGGAGTAGGGGGCACAATAAAACGGCTTGCAATAAGGGCAAGTCTTCAAAAAACTGTCGAAGGACAGATTTTAAATGCACATGATCTATTTCAATTTGCCTCTCAAAACATAAAGGGGATACAGATGTTTTTCGTTACAGCAGTGGAAGTGGTTGCAAATGAAGACTTTTTAAAGCAAAGATATGAAAGAGCCTTAATAATAGTAGGCAGCAGAGAGAATTACTTCTTCAAGCCATTAGACACGAAGGGTATATTAGTGAAGAAGGTTTCTGTGTTTGAAAAACCTTTTGTTGCCACTGTCGGAACATCGTAGAAATAAAGATTGTTATTCATGAAATTTTTATGCTTTCATTTGATAACAAATTATAAAATGTTGCGTAGATTTCAGAATAATGGAAACCAAATATAAAATTTTTCCAACCACTAAGAGCTCGCGAGTCTTTTTTTTTTCAAACTATGAATGAAAGTATATTTAAAGACATTTCAGTTTACTTTATCGTAATTCCTATCGGTTGATGGAGTGGCTAGCAAATAATTACTGAAGAGTAAAATAATTATGCAGCGACTTTTCACTACCAAAGCATGCAAGCAATAGAACAATATAAAACTACCATTAAGTATTTGAATGTAATAAATAGGATACATTTTCATCTGCTTGTGAAGTATGATGCTGAATGAATCTCAAATTTAAGTTTCAAAAGTTGATTTTAAAGTAAAGTTTTTTGAAAAAAACATGTAAGATTTTTATTTCAAAATAACAAGAAAACTTCCTTCTAATTTCTTGGTCATAAAAACATCATGATGTTTTCATTATGGAAAAAAATGCTCAGTGTTAACTGTAGCCGAGATATGACCTATTGATCATACACTGAAAACACGTTGATTTTTTTATTCCAAACTACAAAGCACCTCCTAATTTTTTACAAAAAGGGTATGATGTGTCTACAGAAAAAAAGGCGTGCAGTTCTAGTGGTAGTCCGGAGATATGACCTATTGATCATACCAACTGAAAAAACACACTTGAATTTTTTATTCCAAAACAACAAAAAACACCCTTCCAATTTTTTATACATAAAAAGTATATGATGTGGTCATCACTGAAAAAAAAAATTGGGCAGTTCTTAGTTGGTACTCCGGAGATATGACCTATTGAACATACCAATTGAAAAAACACAAAATCTGACTTCAGACGACCATTGGCAAAATTCTATTTTTCAGAATCTCATTTTTGTCACTAATATTGAAGGAGAAAATAATTAGCTTTAAAATGATACGTAAACTGGCTTAATTGAATGAAAAATGAGGAAGTTATAGAGCTTTTTCAAAATGCATACCAAAAATAAAAAAGCAAAAATTCTGAAAAAATCAAAATTTCAAAAAATTCTACAACCCTAAATTTTTATTCAAAAAATCTAAAAAAATTAATTTGAGTTTATCTCATAGGTATCTATCCGTAAAAAAATATTGAACAAAATCCGAGACATGACGGCACGGCCGACTATTTAAATTAGGCGATTTGACGTGGAATGTGCCACATGGGAAAAACATGGATTTTCCAAATCTAACTCGCAAATTGACATTGTATGTCCTTGGAACTTATTAATGGACATGGCGAAAGCTAAACGAATGGGACACTGTAACCTTTTGAAGGGTATTGAAGATTCTGACGCGGTGTCATTGGGATACGTGGCAACAGAACTACTTCATCTTTAAACTTGCCAGTCAGAATGATTGCCTCAATAATGTTCCCGGTGATTTTTTTGATAACTAAACGCGTACCATTGCATAATCTCGGTGGATTACGTAGAAGAACTATGGGTGAACCAATTTTTAACCGCAGATTATGTGGTGACATTTCGGGTATGTTTAAAGAATTTTAGCCAAGAATACAGAAAAGCTGGTAGCTGAATAGATAATTTGCAATAAAAAGTATGTTGCGGTCCTAAATTGAGATAAAAACTATCCTATCATTTAAGTTGGACCAAACTGAAACTGCGTGCAAAATTTGGTTAAAAACGGTTCAGTAGCTGAGGAGTCCATTGGACACAAACACAGGGACACGTAATTTTTATATATTAAGGTAAGAAAGATTATTTCCTGTTTACTGAGCTCCAGAAGCTGCCAGAACGTGTGCTTTATGTCGCTCAGCCATGGAGGTGTGAAAAAAGGCTTAGTAAAAAGGCTTAGCCAAGAACACAGAAAAGCTGGTAGCTAAATACATAATTTGCAATAAAAATACATTGCGGTCCTAAATTGAGATAAAAACTATCCTATCATTTAAGTTGGACCAAACTGAAACTGCGTGTAAAATTTGGTTAAAATCGGTTCAGTAGCTGAGGAGTCCATTGGCCACAAACACAGGGACACGTAATTTTTATATATATATATATATATATATATATATATATATATATATATATATATAATATATATATATATATATATATATCAATCAACCTTTCAGTATCCTCCTATCAGGCATTTTCTCAAAGATAAATTAATGCACTTATTATTATTTATAATTCAAATATGTTTTTTCTTTTAATTCGTAGAAAATTTTAGATAAAACTCGCGTGATCTCTTTCGTAACTGTTAGGTGTGCGCCCTCTGCCGGGATATGAAACACTGACATGACTTAATAATGATAATAATAATAATAATAATTAACACACACATTCGAAAGGGAAAAACTTTCATAGTTTTTTGCAAACTATGATCCCTAATAGATATGATAACAATACTTAAATACACAAAAATTTGAAAGACAAAATCTTTCGCAGTTTTTGAAAATTATAGCCTTGAAAATTATAGCCTTGAAGCGAAACGGGCTCAATGAAACGCGAACACGGATGTGATACGAACACAGTTTCTCTTAGCAATCTTAGTTCTTCAAAGTTAGATTTGGAAATGGGTTTAAACAAAAGTACCTGGATTCCAAGTGGGTTATTTAAGATATATTTGACAGCAGTTTTAAGCATGATTTTTAAAAATGAAGGAGTTCTAAATTAGAATATTATCTTTACTAATAATAAAGCTGAAGGTGGGTCTGTCTGTCTTTCTTTCCTTCTTTCTGTCTGTCTGTTACGAGAGTAGCGCCAAAACAGTTCGGTCGATTTTCATTATATTTTGCACAAAATTAGTTTGTAGCATGAGGTTATGCACTACGAAGCTTCTTAGGACACCTGTAGCACAGTGAAACATGGGTTCGACGAAATGCAAAAAGTGACTTATTTATATGAAGGAAGTTCCTCGGCAATCTAATATATATAAGTATGTATATAAAATCTATAATCTATTAGTTCTTCAAAGTTAGATTTGGAATTGGGTTTGAGACAATAACAACTGAATTCGGCGTGGGTTATTTAAGAATGATTAGGATGATTGTTTTAATACTACCATTTTTACCATCACTATTTTTTCTTTTTTATACAGTTCCGAGTTTCGAAATAGTAAGTAATTTATTTCTGAGAGAAGATTTTCTTTCCATTTTTCTAATTTTCACAAAACTATTTCAATATTTTATCAAATTTCTTAGAACACATTTTTATATTATTGTCAATAATATTACATTGACGCATTGTTAATTATGTTAATGGGACATAAAAATTCAAGAAAAGAGGGATGAAGGGGGAGTCTGTGGTGAGCACTCCAATTTAAGAGTACTTTTAATTAATTTTTTTTATAATTAGTAGCAATTTAATTCAAACTTTTATTCTTTGTGAAAATTAGAGATTATCTGAAAGCACTGTGCTAAGAGAAAACCATCGCCACATGAAAATTTTGCAACATCGTCTATGTGTATATATTTATTCAAAGTACGAGAATTAATTTATTAAAAGCTTTACATCAACTGTGAGGATTATTATTACTGTTAATAAAATTATTCATCATAGTTTCTTAGTAAAAGTATACACTAAAAGAATAATATTTAAAAAATATTTTTCAACCGATTAATCGCCCCAATTTCACCAATTATTAATAATCGGCAAACTGACCGTTTATGGCCGATCAATCGGTGCTGTTGATTATTTGGTGAATCCGTAATAGATATGATAACAATAATTAAATACACAAAAATTATGAAAGACAAAATCTTCCTTCGTTTTTGAGACTTATAGCCTTGGAAATTTGTAGAAAAGCGAATCATGGGCTCGGCGAAACGCGACCACGGATTTGATACGAACACTAGTTGCTCTTAGCAATCTTAGTTCTTCACAAAGTTACGATTTGGAAATGGGTTTAAACAAGAGCACCTGGATTCGGAGTGGGTTATTTAAGATATATTTGACAACAGTTTTAAGCATGATTTTTAAAAATGAAGGAGCTCTAAATTAGAATATTATCTCTACTAATAATAAAGCTGATGGTGGGTCTGTCTGTCTTTATTTCCTTCTTTCTGTCTGTCTGTTACGCGCGTAGCGCCAAAACCGTTCGGTCGATTTTCATTATATTTTGCACAAAATTAGTTTGTAGCATGAGGTTATGCACTACGAAGCTTCTTAGCACACCTGTAGCACAGTGAAACATGGGTTCGACGAAATGCGAAAAGTGACTTATTTATATGAAGGAAGTTTCTCGGTAACCTAATATCTATAAGTATGTATATAAAATCTATAATTTATTAGTTCTTCAAAGTTAGATTTGGAATTGGGTTTGAGACAATAACAACTGAATTCGGCGTGGGTTATTTAAGAAAATATTTGTCAGCAGTTTTAAACATGAATTCTTAAACTGAATTAGTTCTAAATTAGAGCATCGTTTAAAATGAAAGAAGTGTTATTTATATTATGTTTAATTCATAATTGGCTTAAGATGTAAACAAATTTCTATTAACATCTTATTTCAAAAATAATGCAGAATTATGTAATTTACTTTTAGTATGCTTTATACTAATATATCACATAAGATAATTAAAGAATAAAATAGTAATGTGTGTGTAGGAAATAATTTTGCATGAAATTGATTGGGTTTCCGTATTAGTTTTTATTGTACAACAACTAAAAATTCTTTATCCAAAATCATCTCTATTTAAAAGTATTTGCAATTTTTTCAGCTAAACTTATAAATAGTTTAACTGTGTTTTAAAAGAAGGAAAAAAAGTTGAATTTTAACTTTCAAGCATAAGATTTCCTTGAATATTCCGCGCATGAAGTCATGTAATTTGATATTCATGTCAAGCTAGTTACCATTTCTTTGCTAACAAAGAACTGAATACTGCAGAGAATTCCTTAAATCATCTACTGAAACATATTCTAGAATTTTAAAGACAAATAGCAAAAGAAGATACTGAAAATACGAATTCAAGCAAAAAGCAAATCTTTAGGGATTAAGTAACATTTTTCTTTGCACTGAACTGTCTAGCTTACACTAGAGACTTGCTTCAACTTGTCGTTAGAGATGAAACATTGGGGAAAATAAACAGAAAGGGGGGAGGAAATATTCCCTGAAGCGTTAGGAAACGGACGCTTTTCTGTCTACAATTTTTCAAGAGGACACTGGCTTTTAAGGATTTCTTGCGTCAGTTTGAGAAGTTCTCACGTATTTGACGTGAAATGCGTGAGGGGATTTGCAGTCACGGAAAGAAATCACGTTTAAATTATAGTTTGCTTCTCCGTAGAAACCGGAACTGATGTTTTTGGTGTCGTTATGTTTGAGACAAAAAGACATCTGTTGCTAATCCACAGAGAATTGAGTATTTCATTTCTGAATTAGTGGAATGTGTTTAAAATGTTTTTCGTCTAATTTTTTTTTCGTCTTGGAAGTGATCGTTTTGTCATGTTTTGCTAAATTTTCTTTGCGTTGCATTCTATATTCAAGTATTTTTCTTACTTCAATGCAATTACTTCCAATGATCAACATTCCTCGAAACATCAGACTGCAAAAAACGCACTGTTGTTTAATAATAAGTATAATACTGGCAGCCGAGGCTCCAAGTTAAAACTGCAAAATGCACAGTAATAAACTGTAACACAGCAATTTTACAGTTTTTTACTATAAAGTTAGAAATTTTACAGTTTATTACCGTAAAATTTTGCTGTATTATACTGTAAAAACAACAGTATAATTCTGGTAGCAGAGGTACTAGTTTAAAACTGCAAAATGCACGGCAATATACTGTAAAATTAGCAAATCTGTAGTTTATTACTGTAAAATTGCAATTTTATCGTTTATTACCATGAAATTAGCTGTATTCTATTGTAAAAACAACATTCAATTTTTACAGTGCAGTTTATGTAATAAAAAAGATAGCTTCAAATGAGGAAATGTGGGGCAAAGGAAAATAGTTAAGATAATTTACTTTTATTAAAACGGATAAGCGGGAAATTTGCTTTGAAATTTTCGATAAATAAAAAAAGAACAATGTATTTTATACTAAAACTTGCTTTGAAACTTTTTAAAATTTTTTCTGTAAGTTCATACCTACGAAAAAAAAGGAAACTTTTGACATTTTTTTCATGGGGCAAGTGAAAAATAAAATGTTTTTCTAATGACATACTTACTATCCGATCATTATAAAAAATTTGTCGAATAAATGTGTAAATCTGTGAATGAATCAGTGATAAGAAAATGAATTATTAAAAGATTAAATAAATTATTGCATCAATAAAGTTATGAAAAAATATGAGTGGATAAATTAGTGAATGAATAAGAAAATAAGTGAAAGAAAGAATAAATGAATAAATCATTAAATGAAGGAATGCAATTGAACTAATTAATAAATGAATGAATAAGTGATTTAATAAATGATTGCAGAAGTAAACGAAAGGAGCTAGTTCACGTTGGCCCCCGCATGCATTTGACTAGCCATACAAAAAGTTTAAAAGCAAGTAATCTTAATATTGGATAAATAAATACTTCACAGAATATTAGCAGATGTCAACAAATATTTAAAACATTAATAATTAGAACTTTATTGATCGTAGTAACTAAAATAATTTTTGAGTAAGATTCGTCTTGGAGCAGTAAAATATACAAAAAGAGTGAAGATCACCATACAATCTAAGGATGAAATAGAGCAGAGATTGGAGACGTGTAGGTGAAATTGAGGAGGTTTTATCCACTTTCTTTTCATGTTAAAACTATTATTTGACCGATAAAAATTATATCGTAGCAAGGTATAATTTTCATCAGAATCAAAACTTAATTCTATATTTTAGCCATTTTGTATCTGAAGTCTTTTGCAGGCAAAAAAAAACAAACTATTTTTCCTGTTGCAAGTTCATTTTATCTGTACCATTCGTCATTAGCACAAATAAAATTAAATTGAATTATTTGTGTACTCAAATTAATATACTAAAAGATTGGCGATTTACTTTTTACTTTCACTTTTTATATTCATGTGTTTTTAATTGCTCTTAAAAAATGGCTATTAAAGGAGATTGGACGTACTTCAATTCTGGGAGTTTTGACGCCCATTACGTTTAATTTTGTTAACAATTTGTAAATTGCAGAAATAGGCGGTATAATTGAAGCTGTTCATATTAAGCGGTATACCGCCTCTTTCTTATCTCAAATTTTTAATTTAAATTTCATTAGCTGCCTCAGAATTAATCAAAATGTAAAGATATAATTAGATAAACTTATATTTTGACTGTTGTCATCAAGAAATCATTTATTTATTTTATATCGCTTTTTAATGCGAATCAAACTCACAGAAATAGTCTTTAAACTAAAACTCCTTTTTCATATTTTATTTTACTTCAGTTTTACTTTTTTAGTAGTTTCGATAGATTTCATTTTAAATTTATTTTATTATATTTTATATTAATTTATTTTAGTTTAATCTATTCATTTTAATTAATTTATTTATCATTGCCATCTCTTAGTTGCATTAGAGAAAGTAGACCTAAGAGTACGGATTAAAGCCTTGTCGAGCTTTCGGTAACAACATCGTCCAAAATATTCCACCAAAGCGTTACTTCATTGATAACGAATCCAACAAGTATTACTGACTGAAACATCTATCCCAGTTCCGCTCTTTATTTTCGTCTGCACACCCTCCACATCGACCAATCACTTTCCTTGGAATCTTCAGCAATATCATTACCGAGTATATTCGGGTGACTGGGCCACCAAATCACTTATCCGGGATTAGCTGGAGCAAAAAAGAGAGTGGAGGAGAAAAAATTGTGGAAGTTTTTCTCAGGGGAAAGAGTTCTTTCAATGATAAGTTCCCTTTTTTTTCCCTAGCCGAATGTCTCTGCTTCTTATGAAACTGTTAAGAAGATGACTCAGCTATAAATGCAAAGAAATATCGCAGTTTTGGAATTATAATATAATTATGTAAGATATCGTGAAAACATTGTGGTAAAAGTTCAGCTTTTCAAGAAAATTGGTTGACTTACTACTTAAAATAATACAGGTTTCTTTTCTCCCTGAGTGTCTTTGCTACCTAGAAAACTGTTTGGAAGATGACTCAGCCATAAACGTAAAATAAATAAATAAATAAAAATAATAATAAAAACAAATAAATTAAAAAACAACTAATAAAAGCAAATAAATAAATAAAAATAATAATAAAAATAAATAAATATATAAAAAATCGTAGTTGTGGAATAACAATACAGTTACATAAGGTATTGTGAAAAAAATGTAGAAAAAATTCCGTTTTTCAAGAAAATTCGTCCAAAATTCAAATAAACTATGAGGGATACTTCAGTTTTCGGTCAACGGTTATTGGAAGAAGTAAAACAAAGCGACACACCTATAGATATAGCATTTAGATACACTACTTGAAAGCGGTTTCATGGGCAACTGAGACTAATATCCAAGTGGTAACTGAAAAATAGCTGTAAAATTAGGAATTGTAGTTCATTACTGTACAGTTAGCAATTTTACAGTTTAGTACTGTAAAGTTAGCAATTTTACAGTTTATTACTGTAAAATTAGCAATTTTTACAGTTTATTACCATAAAATTAGCTGTATTATATTGTAAGAACAATATTTCTTTTTTTTACAGTGTTCGTATAACTTTTGCATTTGTTCAGAATCTAAAGAAACTCCATAGGACACATAATCTATACTATATCTTTTTCACCTTTATTTGCTGAAAGTAACTATACACTATTATTGGTGCAAAAACATCCATCCTACCCACTTCATTGAATAGCGGAAGAATAGGTCTCGGGATATTTTGGATCTCATTAACTGTTGCATCCGAGTTCCCGGAAAAAATTCCGTCACTCCGTTCTTTTGATTTTGTTCCTTTCACCTGGAACTAATCCAGATTCCATGATTAGGCTTGCCAGCAGCCTTCCAAGTATGAGGTAATGATACAGCCAGAGGGATTGGTTGAAAGAATGGGGGTCCAAGGCTTTGGAATCTAGTACTAGACAGTAACCTCAAAAGTTTTCTTCTTTCCTTGGCAACGCTGCTTACAAGAAGGTAGTACTTAATGTGCATTTGATACAGAAGGAATAACGAAAGGGCATATATTTTCACAGTATTTGTCCTTCCTTTTGTCATTACTAGGTAAAAGTAACTAATAGGACATCTTTTTTCATTCAATATATACCCAGTAGTGATGCTAATGAAAACGATGGAAAAGTATTATTACTTACATGTATTAAAAAAGGGAAAACAATTCATTTTTTTCAAGTTAGCTAATTTCTTTTCTAAAGTTCCAGGTATCGATTTCAGTCATTTATTTTATGCATGAAAACAGGTTTTGCAATTTACATTTTATGTGAGCATAATTATATGCACATATAACACACATAAAAAAGAAAAGAAATAAAAAAAGAAAATTTTGTAAATTATTCTATTTCATATGTCTCAATTAAGATTTTTTTCCTTGCTTAAATATTTCTATTTCTCTTGTTTAAAGTCAAAATGTGTGGCAACTACACCTTTGTTATTGTTTAAACATAAGTATTGCGCTATGTTTGTAGGGTAACGAAGAAAAAGTGCGAGTTATTATTGCAAAGTAAATGTTATTATGGAAATTTAAGGAAATATTTTTTCCCATATGCTCAAAAAGAAAAATCTTTCTTAAACAAGTGACGCTTTTAAAGTGAAAAAGTTTTAATGCATTTTGATTTTTAATTTCTTCTATATCTAATGCAGAGACAAAAGTATTGGATTCGTGAACATTTTCGAATTTTGACGGATTTGCCTGTTTCGAGGTGTGATTGTCCGTTAACTAGCTCGTTCCACTGCACATATAATTCCAACCTTCCTATATCCAAAAATATAGCTCTTATTCTACATCATCCAGCTACTTGCAAGAATCTTCATAAAATAATATTTTTACTCAGCACTCAAATAGAAGACTTCAAATATCCTGCTTAAAAACTTTAAAAGTTATATTATTGCCTTTTTCTGTATGTAACATTTTTTTTTCCTTTTTATTTTTTTTTTCGAGAAATTTGTAAATTATTTTATGTAAATTTATATCCAGTTATAATGTATGTTTCCTACTTAGTCGCTTGGTTGTTCATTAGTTTTTTTTCCCTCCCAGTCACCACATCCGGTTAAACCCTCATAAGGGTAGGTACGGTGGTGACTGGTGGTGTTTACATAAATAAATAAATAAATAAATAAATGTTTCGAGGTGTGCTAAATCCATTTTGACCATTTTCGGAAAATTTCTGTCTGTGTGTCAGCATGTGTGTAATCAGTTTGTTTGGGGTCACACAAACGCAAAGGGCAGAAAAACAGTAAAGTGAAAAATGCTTCTATTGATATTTTATAAGATTCAAAGATAAAAAAAGGTGTTTTATGAATTGATTCAACGTATTAAGCACAATTTGCGTGATTTTATTACTTTCACTTTAATATGAAAGTAATTTTAAACATTTATCTAAATACTAACTGTGAAAATAGTACTCAAAAAGTATTAATGTAAAAAAGAAAAATTTTCTTTTATAGTTCCCTCTGAATAGAAATATCAAACTCACTTGGTAATATCGAAAATCTTTTAAAATTTAAAGCGCATATTACGTTTCCTTCTACACATACAATACACTTAAGTTCCCATTTAGAAAATTTGACAGTAGTAATGATTTATAAAAACATTACTTATTCTTAATATATTATTTTCATTTTTTTTTTGTATTTCTTTTCAAACGGTAGTTTACTAAATTGCGTTTGGAGCCCAGAGCAACTATTTGTCAGTTTTCGAAAGATATGGTACATTGCCATAACCATTTACATTTCTTTTACTCAGAATTGAAAATATTATTTTATTCTGAGGCCTCAGTAGTGTACAGAAAAACATTTTATTCGCTTCTTTTTCATGAATTTTTACCAAGCATTTATTTCGATTTAACTTTGAAGAAATTAATATTAATGTAGTTTTGGGAAATTGTTACATTTACATATCCATCAGAATAGATGCGTAATTCAATGAGTCATAATACAAAATTTATCTAAATAAGAAAACATTTCTCTTTTCTTTAATCCGCAAAATTCTAAAACATTTAATTCAAATCATAAAATTATGTACAAATTTTTAGTCTACAACTATTTTTTAATTTAAAAGTTTTTTTTTTTTGCTCAAAAATGGTTTTGAATACTTCTATATCTTTTAAGACTGAATTGAATTCTATTTCTTGAATTATTTTTTTGTTGAAGCTTCCGGACTAAATTCTAAAGTGGAAATTCTATGTAAAAGAGCAATCACTCACACACCCTTCTTAACACAAACTGCCGCCACCCAAAGAGTCATGAATATAAAAGCAGACGTAGGTCTTTGATGTCATTTTAACACACATCAGCTTCCGCTCCATCAAAATTCAACAGCTCCATTGAAACATCATTGACTTTCAAGAAGTTGCCATTCGGTCTCGCAGAATTCCATCCTCACGGAATTTGTAAGTCATAACCGCACCGGCGGTTCCCGCCAAAAGTAAAAACCCGAAAGGAAAAAAGAACGTAGGGGGAGAAAATTGGCGGGAAAATTCAATTTAGTACCGAAATGACGCACCGCGTGTAAATATAAACGCATTTCCCAAGATGGCCGAACTGAGTCATGGGCTGTCTAGAAATTCTGTTTGTTCTTAGTCATCAGGGCGCTTCTTACCAGGTCAGAGATGGACAAACAAGTGAGGGTGGAGGAGGAAATTAGAATTCTGGTGTGTCCCTTGGCTTTAATTGAGACTTTTCGTCACCACTTTGGGCAAACTGTCGGTTTTTAGCCCAAAGGAATATACGCAGGGCACCAGTGGAGCTGATCACGGTGGAGGAAGTTCCATTAAGCGGGAAGATATTTGCATTAGGTTTTGACGAAAATGAGGTTGTTTCTTGTAGGAATTCTCCTCTAGAGCATTCTCTCCTTATGATCATGGACTGATTTACACAGGGTGTTCTTTGGGCTGCTGTATAGGTACCCTTGTTTGCTATGTGGGGGCTCAGATATTAAATTTAAATTTTATTTTACTATTTTTTTAACGAATACCCAGTAAATTACCTTTTTTTTACTTAACAGAAACTCATTAATTTGTAGTATCTACTTAATAATACTAATATGCTCATCAGACAGGGCTTCTTACGAGTTAGGTCAATGGCACATATAGCACCACTGAAAATTTTAAAGGGGGCTGAAGATTTTAAAGGAGCTTTTCCCTTTCTGTTTTTTTTTTTTGGTTAGGGTCTTCTATTCTGATGCATGCTTTGTAGGATTTGAGTGGGGTGGGCACCCTAGTGTTTTAGTTTTGATACTCGGTTCATAAATTTATTGATGAACTTTGTTCTTAAGAATCTGCTTTGTTTTGGAACATTTCCGCAAATTATTTGTAAATATTTTTCTTATCATTAAGTACTCAAATTTTTGCTCGAGCTGTTGATATTTTTTGTAACTAATTACCCTTTCTCCAGTGAAGATTTCATTATTTATCAGAAATATGAAGGAATGTTTTAAAAAGTAGTTATGTATTTTATACTACTATTGTAGTTATTTTTTACAGAGAGAGGTATATGAATAAAAGGTTTTTTTTAATTTGTACTTGTCTCGAAGCTCCCAGTTTAACACGTCAGCCTCTGCTTGTGATGTAGCGTCATTGAACATTTGAAGATTCAAACAAACCATAAGTATTTTATGCATATTGTTTTGCAAACGAAATATAAAGGTCAAATTTTTGCTAAAGGACATTTTTCTGGAAGTTAAGGAACGTGCACTTCATTCAGTGTAGCATGGAAACATACAAGACTCTCATAGCACTTCGTTAAAGAGCACATTTTCAATAATCATACTTCTAAGTTTGATGTTTTAGGTAAACAAAATATTCCACCTCAGCAGATCAATTACGCACTCGTGCTTCGTAGTTACAGAGGACGTCTTTATGATTTGAGTAAAAGCTATAAAGAAGCTAGTGTTTATCTTCTTTTTTTGATCTAATTTCCCGTAAAAGTAAAACAAAGAAAAAAAAGCATAAAAATGCCTTTTTGCTCTTTAAAAATATCACTACCCCCCCCCCCCAAAAAAAAAAGATAAAATATAAAATAATTAACAAAATATTAAAAAATTAAAAATTAGGAAGTAAGGTTTTGACATGAGGTAAATGTCTCTGTCGGACTGTCAGTCTGTCTGTCGGTCTGTATGTATCCCGCCTAATAACTTTTGGATGAATAATCCGATATGAACAAACTTTTGTTTGTTCGAAAAATCTCGGATATTATACCTCATTACCCTCAGTTGAATTTTCGATTTGAACAACTTTTCGTTCAACATTGAACCGTTTGCAACTTTTTTTCTTCTGAAAAACGGAGAAGGAAAAACCACAAATAAATACTTAAAATAATAAACTTAATAGACAGCAGTTCCGCAGATTTTTACTGTTTACATTCACTTTTAAAAATCAAAGCATGTGCAGTTAAAATTGTATTTATTTTTTAGTTGCTTTTAGTAAGGTAGGATTAAAAAATATATACAGTCAAAAGCTATGCTCATTTAACGATAGAAAGAACAATGCACGGGGAAAGAAATAATACAATCTCCAAACATTAATTATAAAAGAAAGCACAGATTGATGAGATTTTAATAGGCTGCTCTGCATTCATCTTGTTTAAAACTCATATCTTTCTTCAGGCAAGGCAGTTTTATTTCCCAGCGTACCGTGCGTCTCTCTCTCTCTCTCTATATATATATATATATATACATATTTATGTATATATATATATATATATATATATATAAATCTCCCGTCCTGGTATCTACCCAGAACCCAAAGGTTTGTCTTGCAGAAGCAGTTGGCCATGGCAGCTGATTACTTTGAATGGAACTTTCCCACTCTTCGGAATAATTTGCATAAGGGGGAAGCATTCTATTTTGAGATATCGGAGTGTCGCGGATGAAATGGAACGTTTTGAAGTATTCTCTTCCCCCCCTCTTTGAGACACTGTGTTACGATTTAAAAAAAGGAGGATTTTTTTTCCTGACCGACTCACTTTCTTTGTGATATGGCGGATTATTTGAGAAAGAGTAGGTTGGAGGAAATATAAAAATCTGCTTTATTCGAATAGTTTCGGATAGAACTACTGTGATACATTTTATTTGATACAGTGATATGAAAATGTGCTGACTCAGTTTAACGTACCTATGCTATTGTAAGCTTACGTAACTTTGTGCTTTGATTAGTATTATGCTCCTCATGTTAACGATAAGGCTTTGTTGCTTTAAGGATTATAAAGTTGAATATAAAACAGCATACGTAATGAAAAAGACCATATTTTTTCCTACTAATACAGCCTTTAGTCTTACGGGAACTCGATGAATACTGTAAGCAATGTTAATTTACAAATTCACTTTAAAACGATTTTCCTAGTATTTGATTATTCACGATTAAGTAATATGAAGTAAATGTGTGAAGTACTTACTTAATTATCACACATTTGCTTGTTACCAAATACTATAAATTGTTTTTTTTTTTTTTTTTCGAAAGGCGGTGCAACTGCCAAAATTGGAGATGAGACGGAGTCAAGTTGACCCAAATTAATTGCAACTTTAATTATACAATTATTTAGTTTTATTTGACGCTGGTGAATGAATAAATGTACATTTTTTTCAAGAATTCCATATATACATCCACCTATAAACTTCATTAACTCCCATTTGCTACATTTAATTTGGAACTCGTAATATATAAGATTTCTATTCCTCGCTTAGTAAGTATAGGCGTATATACAGGTAGTTATCAAAATAATGGAAACACTTGAGATTCATAAGAAAAATCTACCGTTCATCGCAAACTAGGCGATCAATTGTTCTTTAACTTTAGTCACACAAAATATAAACTTCACCGGACATTTCCACATTGAAATTAAATCACTCAGGAATTTGGGGGACGACAAAAAGGGGATGGAAGGAAAAACCGCTTTTTGACTATAACTCTTCGAAAATAGCTCGGAAAAAGCTATGAATTTCAGTAATTAGTTAGCATACTATGTATAATTACTGTACAAATTTTTATGAACGTACTACTGATACTTCCGAAGATATGAAACATTTTTTAAAAAACGGCAATTTTATTTGAAGGGTTTTGGCTCATAACACGCAGAGTTTTTGATCAAACCTTATCAAAACTTCAGGAAAGATGACAAAATATAAGAGAAATAACATACTAAAACGGTAAATAAAAATATTAAAAATCCGATGAGATATGAACGTTGAAAGGAAATAATTTTTCACGGCGCATGCGCGAACGACAGAAATTTATAACTACAAAAATATTGTAGTCTGGTTTATACTGCATCTTATAAAAAAAGTTCCAGTTGAATATCGTAAAAATTGAAAAAGATATCAGCGATCTAGTGAGCTGTAATTCATTCATTCGCAGACAATACATAAATGGCGGGGGGTTGTTCACAAATAGTGTGGTGACAATCGAGCATTTTTTTCAATGTCAAATTGTACACAGTTTGAAAATTTATTTTCAGTATAGAAGTCACATTTCGCCTATTCGGCCAAAAAGACTTTGCACGTAGGTGGCCAAAAGTATCCGAACACTCCCTGAAACGTTGGTTTTGAACGATGATATAATCACCTTTAATTTAAAATAAGCTCTTTGCGGACACTCCCTCACTACTTATGTATTGTCTGCGAATGAATGAAATACAGCTCACTAGATCGCTGATATCTTTTTCGATTTTCATGATATTCAACTGGAACTTTTTTTTTTATAAGATGCAGTATAAATCAGGGTACAATATTTTTGTAGTTATAAATTTCTGTCGTTCGTGCATGCGCCGTGAAAAATTATTTCCTTTCAACGTTCATATCTCATCGGATTTTTAATATTTTTATTTACCGTTTTAGTATGTTCTTTCTCTTGTATTTTGTCATCTTCCATGAAGTTTTGATAAGGTTTGATCAAAAACTCTGCGCGTTATGAGCCAAAACCCTTCAAATAAAATTGCCGTTTTTTAAAAAATGTTTCATATCTTCGGAAGTATCAGTAGTACGTTCATAAAAATTTGTACAGTAATTATACATAGTATGCTAATTAATTACTGAAATTCATAGCTTTTTCCGAGCTATTTTCGAAGAGTTATGGTCAAAAAGCGGTTTTTCCTTCCACCCCCTTTTTGTCGTCCCCCAAATGCTTGAGTGATTTAATTTCAATGTGGAAATGTCCGGTGAAGTCTATGTTTTGTATGACTAAAGTTAAAGAACAATCGATCGCTTATTTTGCGATGAATGGTAGATTTTTCTTATGAATCTCAAGTGTTTCCATTATTTTGATAACTACCTGTATATGTGCATGTATTTTTCGTGATGTTTTGTGTAGCATAGAATAAAATTGAAACTTTAACAAGTTTCTCAAAACTATTGTACTGTTCATTTGACGTTCTGTCATCCCAATAACTGGCGACGTTTTTGTTTCCAGAAATTCGGATCTTGTGCATAGGGATAATGAAAGCTACAAAATAGTTTCTTTTAAAATATATCGTGGGATTACAAGCGAAGCACACTAAGTCAAAATTATTAATTTTCAACTTTTTAGCTTATCTTACACACAAAAATGAGCTGTTTCTACTGGTGAAACCCACTAAGTCATACCTTTATTATGCAATGCTATACTAGTGAAACACACTAAGTCGTATAATTAATGATAATTATTAATGCCCTACCATTATCATGCTGGGGATAATAATATAAAATAAGCATGCCAGAGTCAAGAATGATTCGTAATAACGAAAAAATACCATTACTATAATTTAATTTGATTTAATTATGTCAATTCCAAAGAAGTTAAAATAAAAGTTTTTTGATCAGCGTTTTCTCAAAATCATGTTTTTTGACTTAATATGTTTCACTTGTAACCCCACGATATACAATGCTTAAAAAGGATTCTATCAAGATATGATGAACGAAAATAAACGTAAGTTTTCCCACCAGGTCATAGAAAATATTATAACTGAATTTTTCCAGTTACTTTCTTTTTGAAAGATTTATGCTTTTAGTGAAACGTTCCCCTTACACAAATCTCATCAATCTTGTTTGCAAATTTATGACATACAATATTTTCGTCATTGAAGAGACTTGTTCCTTTAAAATATGTTTCTTCACAATGCATATTGTGCTGCTATTATTATCAAATCAATGAATAAAGCTATGTCCCAATTAACGTTTTACATTCCATCCTAAATCATTTTTTCACTTCAAATCTTGAGTCATATCATGCCATCTGTTATTGAACCAACCGAAATTTATCACTAGAAATTTCTTTTCAAAAGAAACGATCATTAAAACTCTCACAATAGATCCTTCTCAACTTACAAAAAATAAAGCAAGTTTTTCCGCAAAGTTTCCTTCAAATTATTTTTAATGCTTATCAATTCCTTAGGTTTTCTCCCAAGGAAAAAAAAGAAACCAAATAAAGGCCAACCTTTTAAAAGGAATTCCTATTATTCTAGATACCGCATTAAGATCTGAAGTTTGAGCGCAATTTCTGTCTTGGAAGAAGGAACAAAAAACAATTGAACTTGAAAGGCAATTTAGAAATGTATCCTGAGGGGGTTGTACGCATTTTGCAAATGAAATGGTTTTGTTTGTATATTTTTTAATTCATTCTAAAGTTTTCTTCGGTTGAAAATATTTGCTCCCAAATGCTGCGAAAATGTTTGTTTTTCATTTACGTTTGTTACCGGACATTTTTTTGCAGATTTTAATGCATATATATATACATTACAAATACTGAAGTTTGATAAGCAATCCTCTGGTATTTTTTTATCTTTTGTTTCAGAACCGAAAATGAAAGTTCAATAAAAACTACAATGTGGTTTAGAACCACGCACGCTACACTGCAAAAAAAAGCTGTTGTTTTTTCATTATAATACTGGCAGAAGAGGTTCCAGTTTAAAACTGTACTAGCTATTTACAGTTTTTTACTGTAAAATTAGCAATTTTAGATTGTTATTGTAAAATTACTGCAAAATCAGCTGTATTACACTGAAGTGACAAAAGTCATGGGATACCTCTTAATATCGTGTCGGCCCTCCTTTTGCCCGGCGAAGTGCAACAACTCGACGTGGCATGGACTCAACAAGTCGTTGGAAGTCTTCTGCAGGAATATTGAGCCATGCTGTCTCGATAGACGTCCAAAATTGTGAAAGCGTTGATGGGGCAGGATTTTGGGCACGAACAGACCTCTCGATGGTGTCCCATAAATGCTCAATGGGATTCATGTCGGGTGATCTAGGTGGCCAAATCATTCGTTGGAATTGTCCAGAATTTTCTTCAAACCAATTGCGAACAGTTGTGGCCCGGTGACATGGCGCATTGTCATCCATAAAAATCCCATCGTTGTTTGGGTACATGAAGTCCATGAATGGCTGCAAGTGATCTCCAAGTAGCTGCACATAAGCATTTCCAGTCAATGTTCGGTCCAGTCGCACTAGAGGACCAAGTCCATGCCATGAAAAAACAGCCCACACCATTACGGAGCCACCACCAGCTTGAACAGTGCCTTGCTGACAGTTTGGGTCCATGGCTTCGTGGGGTCTGCGCCACACTCGAACCCTACCATCGGCTCTTACCAGCTGAAATCGTGACTCATCGGACCAGGCCACGGTTTTCCATTCATCTAGGGACCAACCGATATGCTCACGTGCCCACGAGAGTCGCTGCAAGCGATGTCGTTCTGTCAGTAAAGGCACTCGAGTCGGTCTTCTGCTGGAATAGCCCAAGAAATCCAAATTTCTCCGCACAGTTCTAGCAGACACGTCCATTGTACGTCCCACATTGATTTCTACGGTGATTTGACGCAGTGTTGCTTGTCTGTTAGAATTTACGACTCTTTGCAGACGTCGCCGGTCTCGATCTTTAAGTGCAGGCGGTCGACCACTGCGCTGTCCATGGTGGGATGTTATGCCTGAAATTTCATACTCTCGGCACACTCTTGACACAGTGGATCTGGGAATGTTGAATTCTCTAACGATTTCCGAAATGGCATGACCCATGCGTCTAGCTCCAACTAACATTCCGCGTTCAAAGTCTGTTAATTCACGTCGTGCGGTCATCATCACGTTAAAACCTCTTCACATGAATAACTTGAACAGAAATGAAAGCTCTGTAAAAGCACTGCGCATTTATACCTGTTCTATGCGATGCTACTGCCATCTGAAAATTTGCATATTGCTATCCCATGACTTTTGTCACTTCAGTGTATACTGTAAAAACAACATCTATTTTTATAGTGTACTTAGCACTTGCAAAGTTGTGATCTACCGTAACCAAATAATAGTTATTACACATGTCAAGACCTAGTCCAAATTTCACATTAAGTGGGTATGAAAATGATATTAGGACCATAAACATTCTCAAACACGATTAACGATAAGGCACACTACACAAAACACCACGTTTTCAGAGGCATTACTATTACTGTCATCAAACTTCCGGCTATTAATGTAAATTTTAATTTACAAATTTCATACTCTTTATCTGCTTTAGACATATTAGAATCACAGATCTGAGACTACGTTCTGTAACGAATTTTCTACATGAACTTTGAACGTGTAACTACAGTCATACGTATACAGGGTGCCCACTCCAATCGTGGACCAATAGCTAATTTCTAAACCGTTAGAGATAAACATATAGTTTATTTAGGAAAAAATCTCCAAATTATGAAAGGAATTTCGGGTCTATTCAATGTTTTTCAAAAAATCAAATTTTGAAAGAGTTACGAAATTTAAATTTTTATACAGCCCCCCCAGTCATATCAATCATATTTAGTAAAACATTCTTGACACTGTAACGTTCAAAACTAAAAAAAAATCACTCTTCTACCACAAAAATTGACCGAGTTATGACGTTTTGAAAAATCAAGATTTTGAAGGATTTCGCATACGGTCCCTTAAGCGATCTCTCGATGACGTCATGAAACAATGCAAAATCTTGATTTTTCAAAACGTCATAACTCGGTCAATTTTTGTGGTAGAAGAGTTATTTTTTTTTTAGTTTTGAACGTTACAGTGTCAAGAATGTTTTACTGAATATGATTGATAGGACTGGGGGGCTGTATAAAAATTTAAATTTCGTAACTCTTTCAAAATTTGATTTTTTGAAAAACATTGAATAGACCCAAAATTCCTTTCATAATTTGGAGATTTTTTCCTAAATAAACTATATGCTTATCTCTAACGGTTTAGAAATCATCTATTGGTCCACGATTGGAGTGGACACCCTGTATGACGGATTCAATTTTTAATTGTCAATCTCGTGAAATTAGGGATAAAGGCATGTTTTGCAATCATTGTATTTGTCAATTAAGGATGTTAAATGTTTATGTTATTTACGACATGGCTTTGAACGTGATATTATACTCAAAGTAATATTTCAGAATTTCACACTTAATAGATATGAAATTGATATTGACATTAAAAACGAGAGAATCCGTCTATTCAGAATATTCTTCAGACCCATATTGCAAAAAATAAACTGATATTTTTACAGTATAATACTGGTAGCTGAGGTTCCA
>JAXGGA010007822.1:0-60320 GCA_038373865.1 Uloborus plumipes | reverse complement strand
AAAAAGTCTTAAGAGTGAGTTAAACTTTATTTAGGTAACTTCCTTTTCATTTATTGTACGGGCATCGCCGTGCGGGTACTTCTAGTTTTAAATAAATTTACCAGAGCTCTTAGAAAAAAGATAAAAAATGCCGAATTTTTCTCATCGGCGGAGCAAAAAAATGACTATATCTCGAGAATAAAATTTTTTCGAGAAAAAAATAAAACAGTCTGGAAGTTCAAAATATTGGTACACATTACCTACCAAATTTGATCAAAATCAAAAATGGCGAGGCACGGCCCATTTGTTGATTTTATATGGAATGACCCACACACATATACAGTCGATTCTCGATAATTCGAAGCCTTATAACTCAAATGTTTCTTTATCTCGAAGTATTCCTTGGGTCCCCAGTGTCTTGAAAAGGCTGTGAGAACTTCCTATAATTCGAACTTCCAATTATTCGAGGTTTTATGCCGGAGCCTATGGGCTACATTTTGTCAACTTATTAATGAATTTAAGAAAAACTGAAATTTTATACTAACAACTTTATTAAATAAACTACGACTTGAAAAAAATCCTGGCCTGGTAAATGTTACAAATTAGCATTTTTATATCTGAGTGTCAACCCTAGTTACGTATGAGAAAGTCACGTTTCACTAGTTTTATTTTAAAGCAACTAAAGTTGTTCATATACTTATTGACGAAATGTCATTTAATAACTTTATTTCTTTCATAAGAAGTTTCAAGTTAAATATAATATACTGTTAATTATTGAACAGTTTCTGATTCCAAGGGCTTTATACACAATCAGTTTATTTAAATATATTTTTCTCCTATATTTTATTATATTTGAAAGTAGCTTATAGCTTAAAGAACAATATTTTTGGAATTATAGATATGAAATGAAAATTTACAATACAAAGTATTATAGGCCTAAGCTGTCGAATCACACCTCGTACTTCGGGCAGACCGAAGATAAGGTGAAATGGCTGAAACTTCGGCTTGACCGAAGTTTCGGCCCATTTTTAATAAGAACCCGTTTATAGAATAGGCAACCATTATCAGCATAATCACACATTCTCGCAAAGAAAAGACACGAGAGAGAGAGTACATCCATGCTCGAACCGAGATTCAAATCCGGAACTTTCCCATCTGAGTCAGACTCCTCTGACCACCAGACAAGATGACCGGTGCTAGAATTTTCAAACGTTGTATATCTTGGATTTGTTATTATTCCTTATTTGAACAAAAAAATCAATTTGAAACACCTTAAAGCCACAGAGTAAACGTCTGAAATGTCATTAATATGGATGTTTGCAGGAGGTATATCTTATATAACTTCTACATTTTAGAAATACTAGAATCAAGTTGGAGACCAAAGAAAAATATTACTCTTTGATTCTTTGTTCAAATAACTAAAAATCATTTTTAAAAACAAAATTTTCTCTAAATATCAAAAAATAAATAAATTAATTAACTAAAGAAAAATGAGTAACGTGAAAGAAAGTTAAAGGATGTTTGTAGTGCTCTTGTGTCCAGAAAATCCTATAGCACCAAGAGAATTGAATTGTATTACAAAACTACTTCAAACCCCTTTTGCACCTCGTAGCTTTTTTTTAAATTTCATTTTTTTTTCTAATTAAAGTGTTAAGATAAACTTCCGCATAAATTATTTTTGAAACTGAGGATAAAATTCCCGCATTTCTTAATCTTCTATCTCATTCGAAAGAGCTGTTCTGTGTTTTTCTGCGTCAAATTCAGCTTATTTCAATTTCTTAATTAATTAGAACATCAATTATAAAACTTTCTAATTTCGAAAAAATCCTAGGCTCAGTTCAATGCAAGCAAAGAGCTAAAGAGTAAAGTAAGAGCCCACGAATTTGAAAATGAATATTCAAATGTATAAATCGCCTTTTTCTATGATTAAGAGCCCCGCAACATCTGTAGCTATGAATTTTGGCACAAGTTAGCTTGGACCTTGAGGGAATTTAGCTTTTGAAGCCGTTTTCAAAAAAAAATTTTGCTATACATATATTTATTAAGATCTTTTTTGTCTTCAGGTTGGACAGTGGATTTTTAATATTTCTCTAATTGTAGTGAACTTTTTACTGATATTCTATTTTCTACGGATAGGGGAGTAGGATTTTTATTTTGTTCCAATCGTAAGGCATATTTTAATCTGATTCATCCTAACAGGAGCTATAAATTGACGCGATAAAAATAAGAGTGTGAAGCAACTCTTTTGGCGTTGGTGAGCGACAGCGAACATGGGTTTCGAGGCCCCGAGAACGTACCGAAATACTTAGTTTTTCATCCATTTTTCAATTTTAAAGCGAGTATATGCTTCAAGAACAGGTTTTGTTAATCCATGTTTTACTTTTTACAAATAATTAACAGTTTTAAAAAACAAGCTTCTCCCGAGAAACAGACTCCAATTTAATATTAGTGCATAAATAGGAGCAGTACTTCGTGAACAGAAGTCAAATATTAGATGAGAATATCAGTTCTATATCATTCGATTCGATAGTAATTTTCATAGTAAATTTTTAACTATTTTTTTTTTATTTTATTGATTAGCATATAGCTTTGGTATCTTTAAGTACCGAAAAAAAAACAGCATTGTGTTGTATGTATCGTGGCGTTTAGTACCGCTTTTAAGTTCCAAGTAATCGTTAGATTCAATTTTCTTATCAATGCAAATGACAGATGGCTCATGAATAATTAATTATTTTTTTTCAATGTAAAAATTTAAGTATTCAGCTCTGTTGACAACAAATAAAGTAGGCAGTACACTTAATCACAAAATCCTTTTTTTAAAAAAACATTGTCTAAAAATAATATTTTAAAATTTTAATTTTGTAAAAGTGTCCTAGTTTTAGAATCACCCATAAGTTTTCGTACATCTCTTTAACAAAACATTTCTAGAAGCACTAAAGTTGCCTAACAGATTTTAGAATGTTGCCAAATAGTTCACTTTTAGTTTCTAATACCGACAAATCTATAATATCGCCAATGTACCCATTTTCTACACTCTCGTCCAAAAATTAAAAATGTTAAAAGCTTAAACAAAACAAAAAGCAGTTAAAATTAAATAAGATTGTCTGCTGATACACCATGATTCCGCAAAACCTTTGTATGCGGGAAAATAACCTGATTTTGATAAGAGTTTTTTGCTAAAACAATGAAAGACGAGATTTTCAATTTATTTGTTTAATACGGCAGCTTCAATTCCCCACAAAACGTGGGCTGCATCAATAAAACAGAAGTAATCGACATCAAAAGTAAAATCCATTGTCCAAGCATTTATCTTTTCGATTCCGAATTTAAATCTGTTCTATTTTCCAACCAACCTTTCCCATTTCAGGAACATTCACTCTTTTCAAATAAAAGGGAAAGAATAGAAAAAATATTTCTGATGGATTTTCTCTTTTTGCATGGTAAACAAATACATCATGTGGTGATAACTTGCTGAAAAGGTTATTGGCACATTTCAATATCTTTTTTATTTGGTGAATAAAACGTAAAACGGGCTCAAATGCATTTCTGATGCTATTTGTTGTGACATCATTTAGGTTAAGAAAAATTAATTAATATTAGTGAAAGGACTCATTTTTTTTGAGCCCAGAAAACATTTGACCTTTTGTGCTTTAACCCATTAATGCCTGACATTTTTTTTCCAAAGATATTTTGTATACTGGTGACAAACAGTGTTTAATGGGCAGGAAAAATAATAAAAAAAATATTATGTAAAAAATATTTTTTTTATTAAGGAAAGAAAAATCTTCCCTTAAAAGTTAGGATAGACCCCATAGGGTACATACTTTTTTTACTAAAATTTTTTTCTGCCTACGATATAATATTTAAAAAGACAGTTTATAAGAAGAAATAAAATCAGCAATTAACATAAACTGGGAAACTGGGAATAACTTTGAAAACTTAGCTTTTTTTCTTGAGATTGTGAACGATGTCATTTTTGATAAAGGTCATATTAAAACTGCTACAGAACACACTTTCCAATGGTTATGTGCTGCAATCTGTTAATAACGAATTGAAACAATACCAAGGTACTAATTGAACACTATTATTTGGTTGAATTGTTCATTTGGGGGAAATTCAGACCCTTTTTTGGACCGTCCTAAAAAAAGGACGCTAGGCATTAATGGGTTTATAACATGTTCACTGCATTTGATTTCCCTCACCACAAAGTTGAAAGTTTTTATTTCTTTTATTTCCTATCTTTCTGATCGAATATTTCGGTTCTTATGTATAAGATTTGGATATCGGCCAGTGCAATAAAAGATACCAACCGGACACACAGTAAGGTGGGCCGAAAATGACTTTTTTTTCGCTTCGATGACAGGTATTGCGGAAAAGAAGGCATTGGGAGAGCAAAGTGCACATAAAAAATTTGAAATTTTTTGGTTCATTTCTCTATTTGGAATAACAACTGTAATTCTTAATACACAATAAATAAAATAATTCTTCATCAGTGTCTCTGGATAGAATTTAATGCTGCAGGAGTCCTTTCTACTCGTACATAGTTTTAACTGTGAAAGATAATTTCATGGCTTATATGTTTGTTAATGCCTCAATGTGCACAAGTTAGAACATTTTGAGTACATGCAGATGAAGAGCTTGTGAATAGGTCTGTCAGTCCCACGGTCGGTTGCTAATAGTTATCATGGATGCAGAGTTGTTCACACTTTCCCTCCCATCTAGAACTATGCCTAACTTGAGGAAGTAATGCTGCCATCTATCGAGTTAAAGAAGGGCTCCTCCAGTTTAATGTCGTAGATTCTGAGGAACCACTCCCCTTTCTACCTTAATTTCGATTTTGACTAATAAAAGAACTTCGTTTTCCAAATAAGAGTTTTCATCAACAACAAATCACTATTACGTAGCCAGAATCAACGTTTAGGAATGAGGGGTGAAGAGAGTTTTAACGTAGTCCTTACTTAACAATAAACTGCCAGATTAGCAATGCATGTTACAAACAAGGGCTCATGGCGAGTTCCCCCCTCCCCCTCCCCCTCCCCATTAGGGTGGTCCAAAAAAGGCCATTTTTCAAAAATTTTTGATTTTTATTGGTGCTACCCTTCTATTTGGTTCCATTTAATTAAAAAATAATTATTGTGAAGTTTGAGCTCATAATTTTAATATTTAGAGGTGGCTCAACAGCCTCGAAGTTCTACTTTTTTCGAATTTAAGCTACAAATGTAACTGAAGCGTGGAAAAGAGTAAACTTTCATTTCATAAACATCTATAGCATTTTGTAATTTGAAAATACCTGCATATTAAAAATATTTAGAGATTTATAGGTGTGGTTCATCTTAGTATATATTGCAAACTCTGCTTTTTACAATCATGGTAAGCTCGGCAATGTCAGTCGACAAATTGCAAGGAGAATTGTAATTGTTCTTCCCTGTGTTTCATTTTCCCATTATAAACTTTTTTTATAGGGTCTTTACCCCCTTTCAGCATGATCATTAACAATTGAGATTCCTTTAATTAGTTTTAGTGCTTTCTTAAAATCTTCCTGAAGCCCCACATTTCTGGACGTATATGAATGAAACCATACGGTCAACTCATGCTTTCAAAGAATGAAAATAACAGCTTTGTGACAGTCCTCAAATTTTATAGCCAATATTTTTTTAGCAAAATCTTGTGCATTTTTCAGCATTATTATTATTATTATTTTGTTTTCTTCATTCATTGCCTCTACCATCTGTCTTTTAATGCAGTATGGCATTTGACTGACGAAAAGAGCTAATGTCACAAGCTATTTGGATAAATACCAAAGGTGATTGGCTAACTCCTGTTGCAATTTTGCTTATGCCTTCATCATTTTTTAAATCCTTCTATAAGGGTTTCATTAAATTCAAATCATGCATTTTAAGGCAAAGAAGCTGCCATCCAGACCTTCAAATACACAGAGATATAAAAAAAATGCATTTTTTGGCAACCCCTTTTGTTCCATGGATGTGATGGTGAACAGCAAATAAATATTGAAAAATAATACAAAATGTTGCCCTTCTGTCTAGCCTGAGGTGTAATGAATTAGATTCCACATGGAGGGGGTTTACCAAGAATTATTAAGCTTAGTTCAAGACATGCTCCATAGTCATCTCTTGCTTGCATGTAGTATTCTTTCAGCAAATTCTATTCTGCTATCCATTACATTAGTTACTTGTTCCAAAAATTTCTCTATTGCTGATTTTTATTATGTATTATTTTCTATGCCTGCCAAAATTTTTTTTCCTTGTATTTGTTGAAAATTCTCTTTTAGTTTCTTTTAAGCCAATGTGGTTATGAAGAAACAAACCCATTCCCGTACGAATTGAAGTTAGTTTACTACCAGTTATTTAATTTATGGTAGAACCTAAGAACCAAGATGATAAATGTCTGATTTTGATCCTTTTGATATAATTGCTATTCTCACTTATTTCAAAATAAAGAGACTTGCGAAATTCAAAAATATTTCCAGTGTGTGCAACTTGCCATACTAATAGTGATGAAACTTAAACAATTGTGAATATTCATGATGGTCTCAATCATAGTTTTGAATGTATTTGATGATCAGAGTTAAAAATAGATACACAGATAACAAAACGTTGAGAATTATTTTGTTTACTACAGTTTACAGAATATATTTCATGTATTTCTATTTCCAAAAAGTATTTTTATATTTATAGTATATATTATAAGGCTACTGTTAATGTAAATAAAATGACAATTTTATAATGCAATTATTTTCTTTTCATAAAATAACCATTGTATTTTTCTCTACTTTGGTTGTGTGTTAGTACGCGCTCTATGCTTCAATGATACAAACAGGGGTGATTGTGAGTTCACAAAAAAAATACCTGAAAGTTTTAAAGAAAAAGGGGGGGGGGGTGGAGTGTTTTTTTAAAACCAAGGCCCCTATTACTAAGCACACCTAGTAATAATTAATTTCCTTTCATAAACTAACACATTTCATATATTCAAATAGTTTTTAGTCAAAATATTGTACATGCATTTAATTAAATTGTAAATGAGTAATAAAGTTACTTTTGAGCTGGTGATGAGCAGTTATCTTCAAAAAAATATTTTAAGGCGAAAGCAAAAGTCTAACAGAATTGCTATTTGTTGTGCGAAAGCATTTATAAAGCAAAGAAAGTTGCATTTGTTACATTTCATTTATTTGTCTCCTAACTAAGGGGAATAAGCATCAAAAGTGAGAAAAATTCGATTCTCATATCGAATGCAAATAAGGTAATTTAGTAAGGTAAAAAAAAAAACACTTAGAATTTACATCTGAACATTTCTATTTGATGAATATTATTAATAATTATCGGCATAATCATCGAAAATTCGAAAAAGAAAAAAAATCCGGAGGTGGGAAGATAAAAGCATAATTAAAAATATTTTACTTCCGGTATTTTCGAATATGAAAATACCGGAATCTATCATGAAAATACCGGAAATCCGGTAAAATACCGGAACACAATCACCCCTGGATACAAACTTCACCTGCATTGAGCCACCTTCAAATATTGTCAAAATGTTTTCAAATTTTGTCTGATTTACTTTTTAAGGCATTGGAACCAAATGGGAGGGTAGCACTCAAAAAATTTTCACCTTCGAAATTTTGGACCACCCTACTCCCCATTTTCACGTCCTTTGAATAGATTATGCTCTTTTTAAATGCAAAAGGAGTGAGTTTTGTAATTTTTAAAACTCTTGCCACTTCCATTTCATCTAATGCGTGAGTGACAACTTCGCGGAATTTGCTGTTAGCTATGTCAGTGGTTTATTTTCGCCAATGATATTTTCAGTAAATCTCTGATGTTATTTGGTAAAATTTCCAAACAAATCTATTAACTTGGTTTGTCTGACGCTGGCTAAATCATGGAAACTAAAATCGGGGGAAGCAACCTTCGTTTAATCCAACTACTGATAAGGTAAATGATTTCAACACTTTCCCGTGTGAACTGTTGCAAGGGATAAAATAAGAAGGGGGGGAAACCCCTTCTTATTTTATTTTCTTCAAAATACAGCTTTTAAGAACATAAAAAAGTTGACAAGTCTTTGCTAATCGGTTTTGCTTTTCTACGGATTTCTTTTTAGTAAATTTAAAGTGATCTCTTAGTCGTATAATAGTGGATATTGTACTTAAGGATTTCTTTTGATAAGTATTTTATAGGATAGTTTTATTTATTTATTTTGGTTTTTTGATTTATTTATATTTTAAATATTTATTTCAAAGCAGAGAATGCAAGAGAAAAACATTTCTTTTAGTGGCAACTTGTCGTTTTACATATTAGTTTTAAAAGTTTCAGTAGCAGGCAACTTCAACAGGTTTCCATATGTTGTCATATTTATAACATTACTCATGCCGTTGTTATGATTTAAAACAAAATTTTTCTGGTGCCTGAAGATTTGAGTTTCCCACCTTACATTTTAAAAATAGCTGCAGCAGTGGTTTTATCAGGGGATATAAATAGCATATGCTACTAACAATAAGACAACAGCCCATAAATCTCAATTAAAGTTTTCAATAGGTTAAATTTTTGCTTAAAAAAGCATTACTAAGAACAATAAAACTCTTGATTTAATGCAGCAGCCTTAATTGTATTTCTAGAAACTCTAGTTAAGAAATGCTGTTGTGTATTGTTTTAGTTATTTTATAATTCATGGAAAATATTCTATGCAATAATTTTCACTTAAACTTAAGGGTTTTAAGGGTCCTTTAATTCGGTGTTTAGAGCCACCCATTTGCTGTTTGGAATATCATTAGCAACAATCACTTTCTCGTAGTCTCTCTCTACAAATGTTTAAGCAAATTCTCTTGAAAGTCTATTTGACGCAAAAAAGAAGTCCTGACTTTTATAAATTTAATGTGTGAATGATTTTGTATTTGAAATATGATGCATTGGTAGTAAACCAAAACAAAAGCTTTAAAAAAAAGTTTTGTGCAAGAAAAGCTCTTTTTTCATATTACCTAAATCATATCAATGTTTGTTAACAATTTTTTAACCAACAATAAAAAAAAAAGAAAGAAAATACGTGTTTGTTTTAAATCTAGTAATTTAATATCATTTTTTAAAATTTACTTTGAACGCGTGTTCCATTTTAAATCGCATTTCCGCAAAAAGAAAAAGAAGAGATGGAAAACGAGAAATAAATGCATTTAAGTGGAAACTAATTACAGTAAAAAATATTGCGGTGGAGAAAAAAAATCAAATACTAATTAATTAGTTCCTCAAATACCTGAAAGCAGAGCAATTAAAAAGTAGGTTAATGAGATGAGAAAATATGTGTCTAATGGTCCGCCTATTGGGCTTTGTCGATTTGCTCTCATTGAATATTTTTTGACAGATTTATCCGATCTGAACTAAAAATTTACTGTAAAAAATGAATGTTGTTTTTACAGTATAATATAGTTAATTTTATGATAATAAACTGTAAAAATTGCTAATTTTACAGTAATAAATTGTAAAAATTGCTAATTTTACAGTAATAAACTAAAAAATTTCTACTTTTAAGTACTTAACTGTAAAATTGCTAATTTTACGGTAATAAACTGCAAAATTGCTAATTTTACGTTTTATTACCGTGCACTTTACAGTTTTAAATTGAAACATCTGCTGCCAATATTATACTGCTGTTTTTACAGTATAATACATCTGAATTTTACTGCAATGAACTGTAAAATTTCTAACTTTAGAGTAAGAAACTGAAAAATTACTAGTTTTATAATTTATTACTGTGAATTTTACAGTTTTAAACTGGAACTTCTGCTGCCAGTATTATACTCTAAAAACAACAGCTCATTTTCTGCGGTGTGATTTGTTCTCATATCCTAACCTCAGTGCTGGATTACGGTTTTTAAAAAATACCGTGGAATATTCTAAATTGCAAAAAAAAAAAAACCAGATTTACACGTTTTCGCTAAATCATTTTACTTAATGCATATAAATTAATAAATAACTTTAATAGAATGACAAAATAAGATATATCGAGACCAAGTTACTAACCTCTGCCTAAAAGGGTTCGTGCAAATCAGATTCACTATTAGTGTTATATGCCCGAATAAAAATGTTATCACGTTTGGGTTTTTAGATTGTCTTAGAGTTTAACTTGTGCTCTCTTTAGAATGATAAGTATTTTTAATATTAATTAAGTTCCAAAAGTATTTTCCAACTATTGCTTCTGAGAGTATGGTTCACGTATATCTAGAAATGAGGGAATATTCGAGAATGCGTCGGCAATCTAAGTTTGAAAATGGCAACCTTCCATCGGGCTACCCGTTTGAGTTACCGATGTCATGCATCCAATGTAGTGGACATGCCCTTTTAGAAATTGAATAACACTTGTATACATTAAATCTAGTTTTATTGCAGTAATAACAATGTTCTAACGCACAAACATGCAAATTTTAAAGTTGTTTTTACTAATTCTTTTCTACAAAAATGTTTTATTATTGATAAAATTGCTTAGTACCTTTTAAAAAATGTATATTTTAATGTTATTACTGAGATTTATTCATGTTCAGTTTTCTACTTTTTTCTCACATTGTCAACCCAATTAAAAAAAACATTTCTAGGATCTTCATAAGACATGCGGAACGGAGGTACCTCTCGCTATTTATACTATAGAGTAACTTAGGGCCGCCACACCATTTCAACTTTCTTTTTTGCTCAAATGTTTTCACTTGTCGGTATATATACATAGCAATTTTTTAATTTTTTATTTTTAAGTAGATTACGCTCAAAAGATTGCACCTGAATCATTTCGAGTGTTGCAAAATTGTGTTAAGACGCAAAAAAAAAAAAAAAAAAAAAAAATGAAAATACGGTTAAGATTAAATGAAAATGGAGAAATCCATTTCCAGAATGCTACAGGACAGTCCAGCGTAAATCATCAAAATTGGAACGCAGCTTCCTACGTGAATGAGTGAAATCCTGGTTCACTAAAAGATACAACTTCCTTTCCCTAAAGAACATCAAGCTTTTTGTATCTTGCTCCTCCGGAAAAGACACCTCACCGAAGAGAAATATTCCAATCCTAACGGAAGAGGAATTAAGGGAAGAGAGAGACAAACGGCAAGTGTCACCACGCCCACTCATTTGCAAATCATTTACCAGGTCAGTGACACCGCAGAAAATCAGTAACCCTTTCGCACCGAGCGCCCTTTCACGAGAAGTAGAAATATTTACTTTTTTTCACCTAGTTTCGAATCTCTTTCTCTGCATATGTTCTCTTTTTATGAACAAAATGACATTCCCGGCAGGCGTAAGCCAGCTCACCTGCGGAGGACACTGACACCTGGTGTTGAAAGGAAGAACAATTACGAGATGGGGAGAGAGGGGGGGGGGGGCAGAGAAACTCGTGCGGATTGCATCATGCTGGGAAAATTGCGAGGAAGAAAAAGTTTGAGATCCGTTTTGGTGGCGAGTTGTTAATTAGCGCGCTCTCTCACGGATCTTCAAACGACACGCATTCTTTCAAAAAATACGGTGGAATTTGTTTTGAATGTCGTTGTGTTTTCCCCTAATGGGATCAGTACAAGAAATATAAATAACATTTAAAAATTATGAATTATCTGTCTGATATTTTAAATTTTGTCAATCTGACTTGATGGACTTCCTTTAATCTTTTAATCTTTCAGAAAATTCCATTCGATGTTAATTAGAATGCAGTATAAATTCTTTTCCTATTGGTTATTGTTTTTGTTCCTATTACTGTGAATATTTAGTGACAATTTCAATCGTTAATTAAAATACATCAGACAGAGTGGGTAATGTTATTATGCTTTTAATTGTACTTTTACACTTAAAGCTAAAATCCTATCTTGTGTATGTGTTCTTTAAAAAATATTCTTTGCAAGTGTTTGCAAACTTTGGTATTTCTATAGCAATGATGGAGAATATCACAAGTTACAACTGCTAAATTATTAAAAATAGTAAATGGAAACCTTCCGTGAAATTGAAATTCATTTCCATACTAGTTCTGACATATATATGCCTCTGTTTCGTTCTCTAACTCTAAACAGAATATGAAATAAGCTATAAAGAAGTTTTTTTAATTAAAATTTTTCTGAAATGGATTTGACTCAATTGAATTTTTGAAGGGATAATTTAATATTCTGATAGATTCAGTCATTGTTTGCGAAAATATTTTCAGACTTTGCGGTCTTGCGATACAGTCTTATATTATACTTTACCAAATTATAACTTCTGCCATGATAGTAAGTTGCAGTGATATAATTTAAAAGAAATATATCGTTTAAATACTGAATAAAATGAACTAATGTTAAAAAAAAAACTGAAAAAAATCAGCTTTTTGATTGGATATTTTTCTTGAATTGTATGGCTTAAAGGTATATCTTGCGCCAAAACTATTATTGAAGAAGATCGAAAAAGGAAGGAAAAATGAAAACCTTAAAAAAACTAAAAAACGGGCTTGATAAAAAGACACTGAAATGCTTCAAACAAAAGGGGGGAAGAAGAAGAAACTCATGTAGAAAGTTTTAAATTTTGATCACCGCAAATATTCGTAACGAAAGAACCATTATCCTTTTTAGCCTACTTTCCCGTTAAAAATAAAAGAAAGACGAAAAAAGTATTAAAATTGGCTTAATGCATCTAAAAAATATCGCCAAGTCCAAAAAATATCGCCAAGTTAAAAAAAATATCGCCAAGTTAAAAAAAATATCGCCAAGTCCAAAAAATATCGCCAAGTTAAAAAAATAAAAAGGTAAAATGAATATCGAAAAATTAAAAATTTGTTGGATAGATATTTTTTTTGTTGGATAGATCTCGGAGAGTACAGATCATTCCCATATTTGATCTTTCGATTTGAACAATTTTTGGTTCAACTTTGAACCGTTCAAACAACCTGTCCCGCGATGCTAACTTTTGAGTGAACAGTACGATTTCAACAAACTTTTTTTCGTTCAAAAGATCTTATCAAGGATACTTCATTCCCGTATTTACATTTCCGATTTGAACAATTTTTCGTTCAACATTGAACCGCTCAAGCAAGCTGTCACCCCTAATAATTTTTGAGTGAACAGTCCGATTTAAATAAACTTTTTTTTTTGTTCGAAGGATCTCAGCAAGGATACTTCATTACAGTATTTAAATTTTCAATTTGAACATTTTTTCGTTCAACATTGAACCGTTCAAGCAACCTTTCCCCACCTAATAACTTCTGAGTGAACCATCCGAATGGAATAAACTTTTTTTTGTTTGAAAGGTCTCGGAGAGGTTCATTCCCTTATTTCGCTTTTTGGTTTGAACCATTTTTCGTTCAATATTGAACCGTTCAGAAAAAAATTTAACATTAGCGCCTACGGGGAATTTAAGTTGAATGTTGATCCTGGAACTTAAAGTCAGATTTCCTTCAAACTAACTTTGTAAAAAAATGGTTTTGATAAATAATGTTTGTAAAGTACTTTTCTGAATAATCTTCTGTGAGGACTCTGATTCCGACTCCGACTCCACAAACATGGCGGAAATGCAGACTCAGGAAAAAATGACTGACTGTGCAGACGATTTTTTGTTTATTTATTCATTTGTGTTATTTTATTTATTACTATTATTTTTTTTTGGCAGACGATTTTTTTTGTAACAAAAGTGTTTCATTCACGAGGGCATTTTATTCTTTATTTATATTTAACAACTGGCAACGGTTTAAAAGTGAAAATCGAGACATTTTATCGACGGACGAGTTTTTTTTCCTTTCTTTGATAAAATGTGTTTTGATGTACTTTGTACTTTTAATTTTTTTTTTTTTTTGAAAACGATTGAGGAATTTTTCTACGGAAGAACTGTAACAGTTACATTCTTTAAAAGGTGCGACAAAACTTCATTTATTCATTTATTTACTTTTTATGTCTCTATTTCATCTGATGAGAGGGGTATATTTTGCTTTTAGAAATCAGCTTTAAGTGCTAAAAAGGTATGTTTGACGTAATGTTTAGTCTCAGATGATCAAGAGAATAATGATCAGATGCTAGAATGCCGATGTCGATGTACGGGAAAGTAGGCTCGTTTAGTTCTTGACAGAACTTCTTGTTTTTTTCATAATTTGGTAACGAGAGTGGTAAAAAAAAGTCCAATCACAGCAATTCGATTCTATTCAGCTTTAATAAAGTACCTTTGTGTTGGATTTTTCTTTCAGAAAACATAATACCAGCATGATTTTTACATAACATTTACAAAAAAGTTTGCAGCATTTCACTTGTGGTTTTGGAAAACAGAAATCGTCCCTAAGTTTGCTTTAAAATTCCGCCAAGAAACGTTTCAAGCACTAGATTCTTGGAACATTGGGTTTTGAAAAACAGAAAACGTTTCGAGTTTTGTTTTAAAATTCCGCCAAGAAATGTTCCAAGCATTCGATGCATTAGCGAAGTCGAATTTTCCATTTCTTCCATCCCGGAACTTGGGCTTTCCCTCCGAAGAACGATGAAGGCGGGAAAACTACATCTCCGATTCCACTTCCCACTTGGGTCCTCTCTAATTACTAGGTTAAGCACATAAGTGGCGTCTTTTCACCAATAAAATACGCCAACCATTCGATTTCCCCCCACCAAAGGTCAGCGACACAGCTTTCACCGGATTTCTCTACTTTCGGCAACAGGGTCCAGATCGAACGATTTGGCTATTTGGCACACTTTTCCCGCGCTTGTAACGGAAGTCACTTTTGTGATGACTTTTGGCCATTTTTTTAACGAAATCATAATAAGTATGGGCTGTGGAGACGGAGGAAAAAATGACGGCTAAATAAATCCCAAATAAATCCAAATCCGAATCTGAGAAATCAATGTACTTATTTACATATAAGTGAGCGTGTTTTTTTTTCGTTTGTTTGCTTGTTTTCCGTTGAAATTTGATTGTATTTTCACCCTTTGACTCTCCGGGCCTAAATCTGACTCCGAAACCTTGTCAGAGATGCGGACTTGGAAGGAAACTGCACGACTCCTACTCTTGGAATTTTAAAGCCTTCGACTTCCGATGTTGTCCAATTTTTCCCAAAACCTTTACGCCTCCGCTACTCTGGTAAAAATATGTGACTTTAAAATATAGCTTGAATTTCTTTCTGACAAATTAAAATATTCGCAAACATGGATGAATTGTACGACTGTAAAAAATTAAGGTGATTTTTGCAGTATAGTAATTATTTTTACAGTACTAAACTGTAAAATTGCTAATTTTACAGTTTATTATCGTGCATTTTACAGTTTTAAACTGGAACCTCTGCTGCCAGTATTATATTGTTGTTTTTACAGTACAATACCGCTAAATTTTACGGCAATAAACTGTAAAATTTCTACCTTTACAGTAATAAACTGAAAAATTGCTAGTTTTATAGTTTATTACTGTGCATTTTACAGTTTAAAAGTTGAACCGCGGCTGCCAGTCTTATACTGTAAAAGCAACAGTTCATTTTTTGCAGTATAGGTGCTCAAGTGTAGGTGCGAGGGGGTTGAGTGAGAGGGAATACAATGAATATTATTAAGATGTAGAGTTAGCTTTGATTTTATGTTTTGAAAATTTTGGTATAATGCAAAATTTAAATATTTCAGATACATAAAATGAATTATAGTAAATAATAATAATAACTCTTCAAGAAAAAAAGAATCTTCCATGCCACCAAACTGATTCGGATGTTCTGAGGACACCCACGTAGCAGGTGAAAAAAGGGAGGGTTAGGAAGATGAAACATTACGGATGACTTGCATTTAAAATTGTTTTTGAAAAGGTAGATGGATACCTGTTTAGAAGTGTTATTATTCTTTAATACATTAATATCTTTTCATATTACTTAAAGAATTATACATTCTACGCCCACAGCTAAAAACATTAATTTTTTTCTGTTACAGCTTATTAAATTTCGTTCATTAATAAGAGCAGTGTATTAGAAAAGAAATCTGATTTTGTATTCGAAACAATGTTGGATTTTAACGTGACCAATTGTGCGGACAATAAGAATTCTAACAGTATTGAACTATATATATATATTCATAATTTTTTCTCCGTAACGTGTAATTTTTAGGTAAATATATTTAGATGTATAATTTTGTATAAAAAAACTTCTAAGATATTTTCTATTTTTCATGCATAATAATATTGAGTAATATTTCTAAGGGAGTATTAAAAACCATGCATTTTAAACATTTTTCATACTTTAAAAGTAATTCCATCAATTTTAATGGGAAAATAAATTTAAAGACTTAACTTCAAACAACCCTTTCATTTTAATCCTTTTATACCGAAGTTTCTTTATGTGTTTATGATTAAGCGCCAGATGGCGGCACTACGTAAAAGAACCTGGATTTTGATTTGTGAAAACAGAAACAATGTTAGTGATCTTTGTGATTTAGAGATATTTCCCAACAACAGACAGAGAAGTGCGTGACATGTGTCAAACGCAGGTCCAGGGGGTGGGTCATGGTGGGTCTCGCCTTCGTCTTGAAAATGTCAAAGACAGCTTAAACCTGCGTGTTGAGAGCTTCAATTTCGAGAAAATTCTCGAAGATAACCATGAGCCCCTCGAATTAACACTTTTCGAAGGGGAAAATTATCAATTTGCCGAATAAAGTTCCAATTTTACCGAATTATAAAATACAAGCATGCACACATGTCGTACATGCATAACATTAAGTGAGAAAAAACATCTTTTAAAAACAATTCTAAGAATTAAAAAGAACAAATAATCTCAATGTTGCAATATTGTCTTCAAATTGCCGAATCGTCAGCAAAATGTGCCGAATAAGGAAATTATTGGGAGGTCAGTGATCTCCCTTGACCTTCCATCGGTGCGCCCCTAAAGATAACCTAACGAAATGTATATTTGTACTAGATTATCAGGTTTTAAGAGAGGGGTGGGTGTCAATGGGGGTCGGTTGATCCCCCTGGCTTTTAAAAATCAATGTATTTGCATGTAAGTGGGCGTTTCTTTTATTGTTTTCCGACGACATTTGCACTGGGTTAGCATCCACAGGTAAAATTTGAAATGACGGGCCAGCCTAGAATGTTACTTTTGACTGTTACCTTTTTTCCCTGTAAGGATTATTTCCATAATGACACCTTCAAAATCAGAAATTAGATCTGCCTTCAGGTCATGAAAATACTGATTTCGTGTTAATGAAATAGGAAACGATTTTGCTTTCTGCAAAGTTTTAATGCAGACTTCCACTAGAAAAGGGAAAATTAAAAAAAAAAAAAAAAACTTTCACATTTAGGTAAATTATATTTTAATTTCGATTTTTAACTCCTCAAATATCTCTCCACCCCCTCAGTTTGATTTATTACTATCTAAAGACATGTAGGTGTCTCGATCGTCGGAAACTGAAAATTCTGTGAATGAAAAAACACAGTAGGATGTCTGTGAAAGAAAAAACACACTAGGATGGTTATGACCAAACCCTCAAAATTGTAAATTCTGGCTGCGCTAGTGCATGACGTAAGGATGAAAATCTCTAAATTTTCTCAGAAATGCGAAAACTTGTACTCGAAAATGTACTCTTAGAAGTACGCATAGAAGGTGTGAAAAAAAGTTTTAGGATAAGGATCAAAAGATAAAAATTATAATGTTAAAATTTGAAGACTTCTTATTTTAATTTTAATTATTGTTATTTTTTGTTGAATTTTATTTCTAATGCAAGATTTTCAAACAAACACCAAAAGAAAACTCAGAGAAATTTACGAATTAAAATGGCATTTTGATTCGAAATTGGCATTAACATTTAAAATCAACAATCAGATCTCAAAATCCTCAATTTTTTTCAGTTTGTACGTTGAAAAATTCGTTTTCATTCCCCATCATCTGAAATGCTGAATTTTATTTTGCGCTCTTTTTGTATTAAAAAAAATCTTATTCGTTGGTCATCCGAAAATGTTTTCATGTAGGAAGCAAATTTTTCTCATTGTATCTTAATGTCTAATTGTGCCTTTTTTGATAATAAACTATCGTAAATTCAGATTTAATCATCATTCTTCTTACCTCTTTAAAAATAAATAAATCATTAAATACAGATTTTTTGTGTGTTTATTGTTCATAAGTTCCAATATATCATACGTTTTAAAAAATTATCTGTCCCATTGTTTCATAATCGCAATAACTTTTAAATATGAATTGTTCATCTGCACTGGTTAAACTTTAAAAACTTTCATAGATGCAAACTTCATAGCTGCTCTCTTTATTATGTACTAGCTAGTTTTTTAAATAACTCCGTAGGATAATTTGCTTCCATTAATAAAAAAAATTTCCCTCTTGGGTTTTTCTCTGATAAAAGGGCTATTTCATGTGCTTATCTAAACAATATCAATTAATGAGGTCAACAATTAATGGCAAAACTATTTACGAATATTTCTCATTCTCTACAGTGTTGACTAGTTTAAGTATAAAAAAAAATATTTAAACTATCGTAAATCTCGTTACCATGGCTTATGCCAAACTACTAATTTTATTATAGTTTTACTGCTAACTATCTAATTGAATTGCAAATATATTAGGTACATTTCAATTCAGTATATTAAGCAGAATTGTGGAGTCCAAGTCTCAAGTCGCGGGTTTTAAAACTTCGGAGATGTTCATTTTTCCTCTCAGTCGGTGTCAAAGGCTATAAAGCTCCTCAATCTGGTCGATTTTCCTACGTCTCCACATCCCCGATTTTAACATTTAGAAATTCATGCAGGTGAGTGGGTGCTTAGGTATCCTATGCCAATCGTATTTTATTTATTTCAAAGTGCACATTGAGTGGCATTTCTGTGAAAAAGTGGTGCAGAAGGACTGAACTAAACTAAGCAATGTTTTCGTTGTAGTTTATTTCTGCGACACAAAAGCTATATTATGGAAAAATCACACGCTTGTTTCCTTTAGCATTATATTCATGAAATAATGTGCCATTTTAGATTGTTCAGAAATAAATAAGAATATTTTTAAGTCTCTAGATATCAAAACCAGGGGTTGTTGGCATATTGCATGTAGCCTTAGCTCTGGATTAAGGGTGGGAACTTTTTGCTGTTATTTTAACAGGTCTTTCAGAGGATTTTTTTCTTTATTTCTTGTTGTTATTATCGTGCCCCTCAGCTGTGAGAAAGAGGGGTGTCACTGCCTGACAAGGAGGGTGGACTTCTATGAAAACAGCAACGCACAGCACATTTCTTTTATTCACGGGACAACACAATAAACATTCATATCTCAAGAAGGAGGTAAGAAACACTCAGGGCACCAGTGGGAATCGAGCCCACAACCTCCGGCACTCAAAGCAAGTGCATTCACCTCTCGTCCACGAAGGAATTTTTTCTTTATTTTTTAATAATATTC
Source organism: Uloborus plumipes (assembly GCA_038373865.1). Lineage (NCBI taxonomy): Eukaryota > Metazoa > Arthropoda > Arachnida > Araneae > Uloboridae > Uloborus > Uloborus plumipes. The sequence goes on along the minus strand of JAXGGA010007822.1, from coordinate 41,018 downwards.
AAATTCCTTTTCATAAAAAGTGACATAAAAATAGTCGCCGTCTTGAACGCTTCTCACCTTTAAAAACCTAAAAAGACATGAATCAGTAAGATTTTAAGAGTACAACTTTTTCGTCAACACAAGGACTTTCTCTAAGGACCACTCCCAGATTATCGCACTGGCATCCAGGGCCATGCTCTTTGCATGGCATTTCTATGGGGCAGATTTCTGTAATGTACGCTGGATTATTTTTCTTTTTGGAAAGCTTCACTTTTTGAAATGTGTCAATTTTGAAGGAATGTACTAAATTTTTATGGTTAATGTGACTAATTCGGTAAATATTAATTACCAATTACATTGACCATGACATGCAATATACGCAACATTAAATAAACCTATGTATAAAGGGGCTTACAAGTCGGGCCCTGGGGCTGATCTTTTACAAAATAAAAAACAAATCAAAGCCTCTTTTATTGCTTTTTAGATTTCACTCCTATATAGAAACATAGAACTGGTCTCTCTCCCCCCCTTCTCCCCCAGTCTGGCCGAGGCTTTCCATTTCCACGTAATTCGGCACGATACTCCATGAATGGGGTGGAAAGTGGACGACTCTCCCCGCGGCTCGTCTACCGCGAATCCAGGCCACTGGCACAGAGGGGTCAGGTTGTGGGCTGACCTTGAAGCCCGCTTCTCCACTTTTGGCCCACACCTGCGCAACGGATGACACTCGCTTGCATCACACACAGATCAAGAGAGCGGGGTTGGATCCGATTTTATTAAAATTGGCTCCATTTCCTGGAAAAGGGGGATACGTGTGGGTAAAGTTATGAACATGCGTGCCATTGTTTTGAATATTTAGTTCATTTTTGCACTTCATTGATTGGAACATCGAGTAACTAACCAGTTATTTTTCAGATCAGTTTTCTACCACATCGAGCCAATTTCACAAGGGTCTATTTTTTTTATTTTCTACGTTTAAGCCTCCCCTCTTGTATTTTTTCAACCCAGTCCTCCGTGTTCCGATCTTTTGGTAGATCTTCTTTTTTTTTCTCTCTCTCTTTCTTTGTTTTTCAATCTCACACACACACACACACACACACACACACGTTATATCATAAATTGGACCTTCCGTTATTCTTAGGATTTCATTAAAAGTGGCTTCGGCGTAACACCTGTAGAAATTACTTACCACCACCACAGTGGTTCTTTTTTTCTTTGCACAAAGGTATTTATGAAATCAAATAATGGGCTAAAGTATGAACATGTGTCCCATTTTCTCTAGTATCGAAGCCCTATTTACAATGGTCTTTTTATGCTTGATAGGTCAAACAAAAAGTATTCTTTGAGTAAAGAACAACCACACACACACACGCATGTATTATAGGTATTATACAAAACATTGGGCCGGCCAGCTTGTATAGGCTCGGGTATGGATATACTTTCTATCTCCTGTCCTTGTTCTTTCTTTGACTGAATGCATTGTTGTGCTGTGAATGCTTGCCTACCCTATAAACGTGTCCTTAAGGCATACATGTACTGTGGTAGTCGGACTTCACACCAAATGATAGTAAACAATTGGAAATGTGAAGAAGCACACACCTAATTGCTGGCCTGGCTGGCATAAGACAACAACAACAACAAAACGTTGTACTAACTAATTAAATGGTTAAACAAATAAAAGTAACACAAATGTTGAATCTGACCACATAAAAGCAATTACTTTGATACTTTAATTTCCAAAAGCTTTTGCAGAGGAGAACATTGTCCTCAGATTAACCAACTTTCTTGTTCTCTGTAATAAATCCTGGAGCTACATTTTGTATAATCATCCATAAGATATATTTTGGGAATATAATAACTTCTTTTACTGTGGCCTGGGTTAATACGTTTTCGCATTTTATATAACATTTTTGAGCAACAGAGTTCAACAAGCTTTCCAGTATACTTCAACTAACACTACTATTCATTGCAAAAGTATCTTGCGGAATTTGTTCCTAAGGGGTTTAGCTTCAAGGATCTGGATCTTCACAGCGAGTTAACTCCGATGAAAGAGTCCTCACCGGGTCTGATCAAGCCAAATTGATGTTCAGGTCCTAGTGAAATTTGGTGCCCCTCTCACAACAAACTCCGTTCATGTGCAAGGTATTAGTTTCCCAAAGACGGAAGAACGAACGAAATTCACCCATTTTGTTGCTTATAAAATTGCGCTGTCGAGGTCCACGGACATGTTGGTGGCCTGGCTGGCATAAGACGACAACAACAACACGTTGTATTAACTAATTAAATGATTAAACAAATAAAAGTAACACAAGAGTTGAATCTGACCACATAAAGATTTGACCTTTGGCCCTCAGCTATCAAAATTAAACATTCCAATTAGTAATGATAATCAAACTCTGTGTTTTTGAACAGTAACACTCCACGTCAAAAAAAAAAAAAAAAAAAAAATAGTTTCCTAATTATTTTTTTCCTCTAATTTTTACTTTCTTCTATATCTAATACTAGCAGTACCCGCACGGCGATGCCCGTGCAACAAATGTAAAGGAAGTTAACTAAATAAAGTTTAATTCACTCTAACCCTCTAAAGTAAAATTATTATATTTGATTCAAATGTGCTCCCCAACCTTTTGAATTCCACTAAAAGTCATATTAAAGTTTAAATCAATTCGCCAAATAAACGTTTCAATGGGACTTTTGAGATAACTGTAGTGGCAAGATTTTCGAAAACTCTCAACGAACACAGCAATTTTACCCTTGAAGTTTAACATAATCCACCGATTTAACCATAATTTCAATGTAAAATTGGTCGCCAAATTTAAATTTATTAACATAGGGAACCGATTGTGTCAGGTAGCTCAGCCTCAACCATTCTTCCATGATTTTAATGTGAACATTAAAAGGCAAGAAATATAATGTCTTTCGCACCATCTCTTTGAAGTGAATACAATCTATAACAGTAACCCTCAAATAAGCAAGATTTCCCTGGCTGGGAGGTTTGGTAAATTTCCAGATTGTTGCCAAATTTTACGACGCCAAATACGAAGAGTAACTTCATAGCGGTGTTACCGAAAATGTCAGAATGGAACTATTAAAAATTTAGGTTACTGTTCCTTCACAGAGCGTTTTCTTTTTCTTTAATTTAGAGAAAGAAGTGTTTCACTGGCTGGGAGGTTTGGTAAATATCCCTATTGTTGCCAAACTTTACCACGCCAAATACGAAGAGTAAAATTATTATATTCTTTAATTCAAATGTGCACCACGACCTTTTAAAATATATTGATGACACTTTTAATGCCATTTCAGTTTGTAGTGTTCAATGCGAGGATTATTTTAGTTTTAAAGACTTTTTTCTTCTTTTCGTGTGTGTGTGTGAGGAACTTATTTATTTCTAGCGAAATTTTTACGTTTCAATGGAACTTTTGACACAACTGTAGAGCCAAGATTTTCGAAAACTCTCAACGACCACAGCAATATTGCCCTTGAAATTTAATATAATTCACCGATTTAACCGTAATTTCAATGTAAAATTGGTCGCCAAATCTAAATTTATTAACATAGGGAACCGATTGTATCAGGTAGATCAGCTACAACCATTCTTCCATGATTTTAATGTGAACATTAAAAGGAAAGAAATATAATTGTCTTTCGTACCATCTCTTTGAAGTGATTACAATCTAACAGTGACTCTCAAATAATCAAGATTTCACTGGCCGGGAAGTTTGGAAAATTTCCCGGTTAACTGAATAGCGGTGTTACAGAAAATGTCAGAATGGAACTATTATTATGAAAAATTTAGTGATGGCGGCATTAAATACATGTTTTAAACATGCAATGAAATACGCTTTAAACTGCAAACAACTACTGTTATTTCCCAGACCGTTTTATTTTTCTTTGAGTTGGAGAAAGTAGTGTTTCACTGGATGGGAGGTTTGGTAAATTTCCTGATTGTCGCCAAACTTTACGACGCCAAATGCGAAGAAGAACTGATAAGCCATCCCTAAATTTTTAACAATGATAGTTCCATTGTGACATTTTCGGGAACCCCGAATTTTGAGGAAGTCAACTTAATAAATTTAAATTCACTTTAACCTCCTCTGAAGAAAAAATATTATATCCTTTAGTTCAAATGCGCTCCACAACCTTTTAAATTCCACTTAAAGTCATGTTAAAGTTTAAATCAATTCGCCAAATAAATATAAGAGACAGAAAGTTAAGTAAGTAACAGGAGATATTAATTAATCAAATTGAATAAATTTTCAAGGCTTAAATCTATACGCAAATTTAAACCACAAAGTAACTTCAGGGACAAAAGAGCAGCTGATCAGGAAAATGGCTCTAGTGTTTCAGTTCTGCGTAGAGTTAGGCCTTGAAAATTGACTAAATTTGATTAATTAATATCTCCTGTCCTAATTAACGGACAGAAACGTGCTAAAACTTTTCTTTTTCAGAAAAAAAAACCCTTTCCAACGATATATAATGTTTTGGGGTGGGGCGAGGTTTTCCCCCTCAATTATGGCGGATACACCAAAAATGAGACTAATTAATTAATTTAAAAATAACTAATTCGAAATTAAAAATTTGGGCTTCGAGGTGCACGAGGGCGGGGTACGTTCGAATTTTTGAGCCAAGTTTCAGGTCTGTGGGTGCTGCGGGGGCTTCTGGCCAGCGGTTACAAACATACAGACAAACGAACACCGTCATCTTTATATATATAGATATAGAAGAAAGTATTGGTTTCGTGCAAATTTTCGAATGTCGAATTTTGACGGATTTGCACGTTTCGAGGTGCGCTGAGTCTATTTCGACCATTTTTGGAAAATGTCTGTCTGTGTGTCTGTGTGTCAGTGTGTCTGTCTGTGTGTCTGTGTGTGAGTCTGTATGTGTGTGGCCAGTTTTTGTGACCGCGCTAGAGCAAAAACTACTGCATGAAATCGAACAAAAATTTTTGCACATATGTACCACTATGTGAACTAGTGCACCTGACTTTTTTTAGCGAATTCCTCCAAGGGGGGTGGAGCAATTGCACGTGTTCTGCGCCGGGGTGATTGCTATATCACAGGAAGTAACCGGCGGAATCAAACGAAAATTGGTCCATAGGTAGACCCTATTGAGTACAGGTGCTGATTTAATTTATTTGTCAATATCTTGAAGGGTGGTGGAGCAATCGCACGTGTTCTGCGCGAGGACGATTGCTATATCTCAGGAAGTAACCGGCGGAATCAAACGAAAATTGGTCCATAGGTAGACCCTACTGAGTACAAGTGCTGATTTGATTTGTTTGTAAATATCTCGAAGGGAGGTGGAGCAATCGCACGTGTTCTGCGCGGGGGTGACTGCTATATCTCAGGAAATAACCGGCGGAATCAAACGAAAATTGGTCCATAGGTGGACCATATTGAGTACAGGTGCTGATTCAATTTGTGTGTCAATGTCTCAAAGGCGGGTGGAGCAATCAAAAGTGCTTATTTTGTCATTGCACCTACTGTATCTCGGGAAATATTGCTGCGATTTGAATGAAATTTGGAATAACACTAACCCAATAAGGAAGTAAGCATCGATTAAATTTCGGCGCCAATCGCCCCAGGGGGAGGGTGGGGTGATTTTTGCGCTTAGTCAACAATGCGAAAAATTAATTCATTAAAAAATCGCTTTCACGCTATTTAATTATAAAAACATCTGAAAACTTTCAATGCTTTGAAATTTTTAACTGTTGCCTAGTTTATTTTTACTAACAAATAAAATGTTTGCAATTAATCTAAACAAGGCTTTTGCAATGATTTCCAATTTCGCTCATTGATTCTGCATTTGCAGGGTTATTACGATAATTGGGAAATTGGAGCTGTCTCCAATTATTCGTACTACGTATTTTATTTTGTAACTGGAATTCATAAGATAGATATAGAAGAAAGTTTCGTGACGGCCACGACAGCTAGTTATGGTTGAGCTCAGCGAAATTTGAGCTCTTCAAAAGATTATTGCTTTATGCTACATTAGGAATGTACTTTTTATATTAAACTAATTTCAATTATTCTTGCATTACAAGTGATTTTAATTGGTTCAGCTCTAAATAAACATACTGATTGCTCCAAATACAACTTTTTTGGACATTGGTGAATGTGATTATTATAACTCAATACTAGGATACTGCATCAAATTAAAAGTTGCTGTAGCGAAAAGTTTTCTACTTCGTAGATACTTCTATCCCAACTTCAATTTGGCCAAAATCTAACATTGATTTTTACTGTACCAATTTATAAAGCTAGTATTGGTATCAACTGTTATTGATAGAATTTTCCCCATCGTCTGGCGATGATGGATAAAACTTTAAAATTCTGTCAAACTTAACACTGAGAACCTCAAAAATAAATTGGAGGGAAATTTCATAAATACCTTCAGACTCCCTGGAAATTTATTTAATTAATCTGACCAAAACTTTCAAAACCTAATTAGAATTGTCGTTTTTCCTTTTATATTTCTAAACAATTGTAAATTTTAACATAACAAAACACTACACATCACTAAAACACACAACAAAACTTTTTCTGCAAAAATTGCAGCGTGAAAAGCAAACTTTCTGTTCCCAAACCAAGCAAATCAAGAATCTAAAAGAAGTTTATAAAACTATCTCCTCAATATGCAAGAAGTTGCCAACAAAAGGATGTCTTTTACCTGCAGTTTTATTTTCTTTCACAGGAAAAGTTTTCTCATGTTGTTCCATCCAAAACCAAAGCAATCCTTTTTCTTAGCTGATCTTCAAGGGCCACAAATTATGCTAAGCGTGTTGCCTGTAACCTTTTGCCTTGTAAAATTCGCCTTTGAGGCGAGCACCTGTTTTCTTTTCCCGGGTAATTCTAATTAAAAATGGAAGTAGGTGAAATAAATATTTTCATTTCTCCGGTGAGTGCTATTTATCTCATCCGTCGGTGCTGACCAGTTTTTAATTTTTCAGATCGGTACCACGTTATCTAAACACGCTGAATACCACGCCAAACACTTGTGACTATTTTAAAACATTCATAGAGCTTCCAAAATTACAACAAGAAAAGTTCACTTGCTTAACACTCTGCACACTCAAGCCATGATGAAATGAATTTATTTACTGTAAGATATCCAGCTGACACTAGACCTTGTTACACGTGTTATTTGGGACTAACTTAAATCCTTTGTGCCACGACGGGGCTCAGTAGTCCTGCTTATATTAATTTAGTATTATGAATCCTAAATGGCTGGAATCATGCTGGTACTAGAAAGTACCACTCCTTGTACCAGCATAACTTTGCCGAGAGGTCGACAGATGGTACCTGCGATCGAAAACAGTTTTCTTGGGGCCCTAAGGCGTAGGGGGCCTTAGACCCCCAAAATTAAAAAAAATTTACTCTCGGTAAAAATATTTTTTGATGCATTTTCAACTCATTAAAACAAAAAATATATAAAAATTCATTGTCAACTTAATTTGAGACATAAAGAGTTAAATGTTAGTTATACGCTAAATAGAGAAAAGTAGGGTAATTCCGCTCTCTCAAATATCTCTAAACAAAGCAGAATTGAAAGCCTGTGATCGCTACCCACATATAGCAAACATCTTTTTAAGTAGCAGTCAAAAGCAGTAGAAAACTCTTTTCACTTAGATTTAAATAAAATAAGACACCGTGAGTAAAAGTACACATAAAAGCATTTTTATATAGGTTTAAAATAATTTAACCTGTTTTTAAATGCTTTAATTTGTATTTTTGTTCATGTTGTCTTATTTTACCGTCGTTTGAAGCTTACAGTAAGGAGATAGTTATTCTCGCAAGGAAAGTCCCGTCCGAGAATAAATATCTCCTTACTGTTACTATTAATTTGCAAATAGTCACTTTGTGACATTATGGGGACGTTACTGCAATGTCACTTTGTAACATCTCCGAAGGACTGACGTTTCTGTACGTTGCTATAACCTATTTATGAATCTGTGCGCAGTGAGATTTCGCTACACTGTAAAAAATAAATGTTGTTTTTACAGTATAATACAAATAAATGTATTGTAATAAACTGTAAAATTGCTACTTTTACAGTAGTAAACTGTAAAATTGCTAATTTTTTTTACAGTTTATTACTGTGCATTTTACAGTATTAAACTGGAACCTCTGCTGACAGTATGATACTGTTGTTTTTACAGTATAATGCAGCTAACTTTTACGGCAACAGGCTGTAAAATTTCTAACTTTGCAGAAAGAAACTAAAATTGCTAGTTTTACAATTTATTACTGTGCATTTTAAAGTTTTAAATTGGAACCTCGGCTGCCTGTATTATACTGTAAAAACAGCAGTTCATTTTTTGCACTGTACCTTTATGTGACGATCAAGCCTTTTCACATAAGGGTCCCGTTTTAGCGACTGGGCTTATAAGGTGGGAACCCTTTTCTAAAAGCTCATTAATTCTGTGGTATTAAAACGAAAACGCGGAAATGACAAAAAATCTACTTTGGAAAGAAAAAGAAACCCTCCTATATTACTTCGAATAAAAGAAGGCACGTCGTCAGTGTTTCTGGTGACACTTACACACGCCTAGAATGAAGCCACTATTCGATACATCCGCATTCTGGAGTAAGTTGTCGATCAAAGAAAGAGAAAACTTGTTTCTAAATTATGATCTTAAATTTGCTTGTCGAAGAGATTGTAAACATTTCATGGAATCTAGAACACATCAAGAGAATGACTGAGAGAATTTTCAATGCATTGGATCCTGTCAAAAATTGTCCTTAATTATAGAGTTTAACACATAAAATACTGAAAGTATTTCAAAAAAAGGAAAGAAAATGGCCTCTTGGTATGAGCGATAATGAGACCAATTTCGCAGTCTTGCATGCATTATTTTCAAAACATGAAATCTTTCAGACTGCAAAATAAAATTGAAAAAGGGTCGAAAGAATGATGACAACACAAACCTTCTTAAATACCAATACCGTTACTATAATTAGATGGAAAAGCTATTTTGTTTGAATGAGGTTTCCACTGACTTTTAAAAGTCAGTCTAACCTCAAATAAATAAATAAATAAAAATATTTTTTTTTCGAATCAAAATAATAACAATACTAATAATAGTTCAAAAAAGGTAAGGAAGTCATTAATTGATTGGAAAATAGAAAAGGTATTATGTAAAATTTTATTTTGATGCGCGACATTTGAAACAAAAATTAGTGAAATCATAATATAAATGTATCAACCATACCTGGTCTCCCTGTATGTCATTTTTATGGTTTAATAAAATTCCAAAATAATTCCGAATTAAGTCATGTAATTACCGAAAAGCAAAGTTTCTGCTTTATCCCTTCATGGTGAAAATGTGCTTTGGGACTCTGCTTGGCGCATTTTCAAAAAGTCACCAACTGCCTCGTTTTTGCGTGTTGTCTGGCGGAGTTGTAAGCTGGGGAAAAAAATACGCAAAAATAGCCAATTACCATGCTTGGCGCGCCTATCGCCCATTTGGCGAGAAAGGGACCCAAAGCACAGATTAACCCCCTTCATCAAGCTGAATGAACAACTAAGTGAGAGCTAGCTGTTTGAACTGATGTACTAATGATGTATCTTGAATTGCAGGGTATCAAAGACATCTGTTACGCCTATTACGATTGTGCTCTCGATTATCAAATTCTAAGGATTACAGTCGTTTACATTTTTGAAAATCTTTACAAAGTAGCAATTGTTCTTTTAAATGTGCAGTAATAAAATTGCATTATTATAAATAGTAACTCTACTTCAAGATGGAGAGTTAAAATTGACTTCTTTCTCAAGTGAGAGTAATGGCCAGAGAAGTCTGATGTTTGATTTATTATTATTCTTGTTTGAACCGGAAATTTACTCATTTTTTAACTTAAAGTATTTTAAAACAACAGAAAAAATTCCGAAATGTCATCAGCATGGATGTCTACAGCAGCTATTTCTTGTAAATTGTCTACTTTTTTTTAAATGTTAGAATCATATTTAAGGTTAAAAAATTTTTGTTCTGAGTTTAAATGAATTTAAAGACATTATTAATCAAAAAAAATATCATCTTTAAAAATGTTTTAGTCCTTTAAAAAAAATTCGTTTCCTGTATTTGATTTTTAGAAAAATTAAATGCTTTATCAGTTGGTAACTAATCTGTTTAAAATTGTTACAAAGTACGAATACACTGTAGAAAATGAATGTTGTTTTTACAGTATAATACAGCTAATTTTACAGTAGTACACTGCAAAACGAGTAAAACACTAATTTACTAACAATAAAATACATTAAGGTTTTATTTTTTAATAAATCTCTTATTTTGAGTTATCCAGTAAGCAGAGAAGAGTAACACTTGGTTTGATCAATAACTTCGATGTAATATAAGATGCTACTTCGAATTTCTTCTCTACTAATAATAAAGCTGAAGATTTGTCTGTCATTCTTTCTTTCTTTCTTTCTGTTACGCGCGTAGCGCCAAAACCGTTCGGTCGATTTTCATGACATTTGGCATAAAATTAGTTTGTAGCGCGAGGTTATGCACTATGAAGCGATTTTTGGAAAATTCTATTTCGTTCTTTTTCTATTCTAATTCTTAGCGGAAATTCGATAAAATAGGGAAAAAATATTTCATACACATTTTCCAGTCTTATGTCATTCGAAAGCTTGAAATTTTCTGCTGAAGATGATGTCAGTTTGAAGTTTCTACGAGCATTAGAAGAGCTGTAATAATTGTTCTTAGAATCCCAGAAATTCAAGGCTTACCTTCAGCAAAGCAAGCCAAACGACTCTAGAATGGTTAAGCTCGAGAATAAAATTTCTTTGAAAATAAAGATGAAATGAAATATTTTATCAACGGAAATCAACTTTTCGTGTTGTTACCATGGTTACGTTTTTATTCCGTTTATCCGTTTCGTTCTTTTTCCCTTAATAATTTTAAAAATGTATTTGTTTTTGTAGCAATCCAAACCCCAAGCCTTATTAAAATTAGTCAAATGAAATATAATAAAACCGTGAAGAGATGGCACCTGTCAATCAAATGAGAAGTCGAGTCCTTTCCTTAAAATAGGTAGAGAAGGAAGAAACTGACGCGTACCATTTTTGCGAGTTTGGAGACAGTTTGGCGATCTGACGAGTTGTATAGAAGAGGGAATAATTCTTTAGCCAAATGAGGTCAAAAAAGAGACAACAGGATAGTAAACCATTCTAAATTTATCGTCTCCAAAACATACTTTACTTCATTATTAATTTATTTCAAAATAAATTGCAGCAAATGGCTTGAGTGAACAAATTTAGCTTTTAATTTATCGTTTGCTGGTTGATGTTTGTCTGTGTTTACTGTTTTTACTGTCATTGTGAAGAACAATAGACGAAATTTCTGTGACTAAGACGTAAAGTTTTTAGGATCAGTTAAGTTTAAAAGAAAAAAGTGCTCCAAATATATTTTTGCAATGTGATTATTTATTGTTGGACTGTAATTTGCAGCAGTAATTGCACTTAATAAATAATAAAAGACAATGAGTAAAAACCCGAAAAAGCGACGTTTAAAAACACAAATAGATGAAGTTAAAATTGGCGAACATGTTTCAAAAGCCTAAAGCTTCCTTCTTCAGCGCCAAGCAAGAAAGGGAAAGAAACAAAGTGCCGGGAGAGTTTAAATAGCAAAGGAGCAAAAGCTAGGCCAATCAGGTGTCAGCGTGTGCCGAGTCCTGATTTGGCGTCAGGTTTTGATCAGTGGGGCAATTTATCACATAAAATGTGAATGTCAAATTGGTTACGTCGGACAGACCCGAAGGGCGCTAAAATTTAGGTTAAAGGAACATGAAAATTATGTTAAAAAGAAAGAACTCTCAAAATCTTCAATCGCGAAACACTGTTGGGAAATGGGCCATAGATTTGTTTTCTCCGCAGCTAAAATTATTTGCAGACCTTCAACTGTTGGCGAGTTGGATTTCTTAGAAGCCTTTCATGTTCATAAAAATTTAAGTAATATTTGTAACGAATCTTTTGCAGTTCCACACATCTCGCCAATTTTACTTCATGCTTTTAAATTTTCTGACAACGCTACGCCAAATCAGGACTCGGCACACGCTGACACCTGATTGGCCTAGCTTTTGCTCCTTTGCTATTTAAACTCTCCCGGCACTTTGTTTCTTTCCCTTTCTTGCTTGGCGCTGAAGAAGGAAGCTTTAGGCTTTTGAAACATGTTCGCCAGTTTTAACTTCATCTATTTGTGTTTTTAAACGTCGCTTTTTCGGGTTTTTACTCATTTTAACACAAAGTGAACTGCTTTTAATAAAAGACAATATTAAAAGTTAATTTTTTGGCGACTTTTTTAGAATTTGGCATTCAATTCTATTTCAGTATATTTACTTTTATCGTATTGCGATATTGCAACGTTCTTTCTAAAGTGCGTCATTTCGGAAAATGTATTATTTTGTTTTTGAACTTAGGAAAGAAAACTTTATTCTTCTTTTAAACTTTGGTAAGATTTCTGTTGGTTTCTGTGAGCAACAAAATTGTTCTTCTTATCTTTTTTGGCCTTTTTTGTGCACCTCTCCTTGGGGTTGCATTCGAATGTCCCCAAGGAGGTCTTTTACTCCTTTTATGGGGGAAATCAGTGTTTTCAATGCAGACAAAAGTAATATGAATTGGCGCGACCACTTGGCGATATATCGCCAAGCTTTTGGTCACCAAGTGTTTGACGCCAATTTGGCGACACATCTCCAAGTTGGCGAGGCATCTACTAAGAAATTTACACGTAAAAGGAAGTAGTGTAGTGTTCATACCAAACTTTTATATCATACTTTGAAGGAATTATAGTTGAATTATAACTAACATAGAGTATTTTTTCTGCTATATCAATTTTTTACAAATGAACTTTTAATTTTATACCATGGGCAAAGCCGTGCGGGTACCACTAGTAACTGAATAATCCGTTAGAGCTCTTGAAACATCACTGCAACGTCGGAATGTAACTATGATTGTAACTGTGTCCAGATGGTTCCGAGCCGCTAAATCGCTTTTTTTATTCTAACGTGACTCCATGCTTTGCAAACAATTTAAAACAAATGGAAAGCATCCATTGTTTTTGGCTCTTCTTTTCTTACAACTCAACAAGTAAAGGTCACGAAATTACAATCCGAGTTAAATGATTAAAAAACTTTTTCAATCTCTTTTCGTTTGCGTGCGAGCTTCAGAAACTGGATCACATCACGAAAGAATGATAAAATCTTTTATTTATTTTCCTTTAACCGTGCGTTGATAATCCTCGATGCGACTCGTTAGTTACAGAGCGCTGCCATTTCGGTTTACTTCCGTAGAGTAGAAATTAAAAGGTAAATCCCACGAGAAAATTACACTGTCAGAATGAAGAAGAAATTAAACAATCATTAATTTCTTTACCTTCCCCCTTTTTTTTTTTTTTTTGATTGCAAACTGCATATCTAAACACAGCTAAAGAAAGTTCCAAATGTCACGTAAAAATGGTGTTCGTCCGTGGATCGAGTTTAGCCTTTGAGAGCCTGAACTTTTCCCTCTGAAAAACTTGGTATGAACTGAAGTGAATTGAGTAAAATAATAAAAGAAAAGAAAATTAATGGAACAGAGGATGTTGATTTAGTAAGCAGTATGGATTGTAAATAGTTATTTGACTTTCAAATAGTTAATAGTAGTAGAATGTTTTTCTAAAGTACTATGTTCTCTCTATAACAATTATAAAAAATAACGATGCAAACGCTCAAAAGAAAGGAAGAATGGTAAGATTTCCATTCAATTGTTTATAGAAAAGAATCCGCTAAGTGCAATTCTTGTTCTACGATAATACCCTTAATAAAGTAGGGATTCTCAATCACTGGTTCATCAGATGGATATTGATACGTGGAAAATTTTGGCAGGTATTCCAAAAGTATTCCAAGTTAAATAAAAGGAAGTCTCGTTCAAAAATAATATTTTTAACAATGCTTTTCACCTTTCATGATTTTTTTAAAACTAATTTTGAGTGATTTTTCTCTGTTATTTATTTATTATTTAGATTCGTACAGTTTTAAAAATCAGTTGCTATGGCATTACATAACAACTTTGTTACTTTAAAGGGTATACAAAATTAATGTAAGTGAATGAACACCTCGTAATTTTCTTTCAAAAATAAGTTTTTAAACAATTTTTCTTAGATGAATCATCTGTAGGCATGTCATTCTACACATTTCTAAAAAGAAAATGGCTCGAAAATGCTGCGTTTGTGTTTTGTTTGGGGTGTTCATTCACTGGGTCAAGGCACTTTTTCTCCTTTTAACCCCCCAAAAAACTTGATCCAGAACCATAAACATTAGCGCAATATTTTAAAAAATAATTATGCATATCACCTAAAGTGTTTTTACTGTCATGTGACAGATGCTACAATTTTTTACGATGCTATTAATTTTTGAAAACGAAATTTCTCTTAAGTATTCATTCACTAGTCGGTATATCCTACTCGCATTGTTGCATTATTTAGATTCAGTGCAGATTTAACCCATTAATGCCTAGCGTCCCTTTTTAGGGACGGTCCAAAAAAAGGGTTTGAATTTCCCCAAAATGAACATTTCAACCAAATAATAGTGTTCAATGAGTACCTTGGTATTGTTTCAATTCGTTATTAACAGATTGCAGCACATAACCATTGTAAAGTGTGTTCTGTAGCAGTTTTAATATGATCTTTATCAAAAATGACATCGTTCACAATCTCAAGAAAAAAAGCTAAGTTTTCAAAGTTATTCCCAGCTTCCCAGTTTATGTTAATTGCTGATTTTATTTCTTCTTATAAAATGTCTTTTTAAATATTATATCGTAGGCAGAAAAAAATTTTAGTAAAAAAAGTATGTACCCTCTGGGGTCTATCGTAACTTTTAAGGGACGATTCTTCTTTCCTTAATAAAAAAATTATTTTTTACATAATATTTTTTTTATTATTTTTCCTGTCCATTAAACACTGTTTGTAACCAGTATACAAAATATCTCTGGGAAAAAAAAAATGTCAGGCATTAATGGGTAAATTCTCCTTTATAAACGACGTTTTCATCATAGCACAATATTAACTTATTGTACTCTCTTTGGGATATTTTCCGCTTTTTTTGGAATGATCTGGAACGGTATGTGTGTTTTAATTGATAGTATGAATGAGAAGTCCATCACTGTGAAAAGCTTGAATGGTATGTCAGGATAAAACGAAAGCTAAGGATCGGTTAAGCACCCCGATGCGCTCGGTCGAGCTCGTGTCAGAGCGTTAATTGTCCTAAACGTTAAAAATAGGTCCAGATTTAACAACGGTTTTCACTGCGAACCCGTGCGCTTACACGCGATGAAGGGAGGGGAAAAATGGTAGTATACGTGAAGTAATTTTTCTTTGTTATCCCCCTCAGTGTAGACAGATTATTTTTTCTTCGATTATCTTATTATATTTTACTATAGAAAAGGGGCTGTCAATAAATGATGTCACGCTTTGAGTATGGGAGGATGTTTGTGACATTGTAACAGTTTATGACAAGGGGGAAAGAGGGGGGGCAGCAAGAAGTGTGACATGTTTTCTTTTAAACTATATGCTTATGGTAAACAGCGTGATATCTGACAAGGGAGGGAGGGGGTGAAAGGAAGACCCCCCTTCACCTAGATGGCCTGAAAAACTGTTTTTTTTTTTGTGAACTTCACCTTTTTTTTTTAATGTGGCCACTACAAATTACTTTCTAAATGCAATCGCTACTTAACTACATTTAGGTGATAAATTTGACGGGAAAATTAATGAACGTTAAAAAAATTTTATAATAAAGTTAAATATTGAAAGAAAACATTTGCAAAATTGGTTTTGAGTGATAAATTATCTCATTTAAACATAGGATGTTTCACAATTTCCTTTGTTTAAATGAGCTGATTTGTTATACTAATTAAGCATTACCTATTCACGTTTTTAGAGCCACTTTGTCACATTTTTCTATTTTGTCTTTTGAGTTTCAAATTTTTAAACCTTTCTTATCAAAGAATACTAAATTCAAGAAGTGGTAGATATTTTCCAAATATTTGTCAGTTTTTGATTTTCTCTTTCAAAGTAATTTGAATCAAGAGCAGAGCGACTATGTTTTCTTCTGTCAAAATATCATTGAAATATTATATTGATTTATAGCATGAACGTACATTCGCATTTGAAAAAAAGATTATGAATTATTGGCAATCGATACACTTAATGGCTAGATTTATCGTTTGAACCTAATTTATTTATTAAATTACTTTTTTTTAAACTAGCACGCTACACTACTAACTGCGAAAAAGTGTAATGACTATAGTACTTTCACTGTTTTTTTTTCAGCCATCAGCTTCAACATACATGAGGACTGCGTACTATGCGCTTTGCCTCCTGACAAACAGAGAGGATGAAATAACATCCATGGGCAAGACGGGATTCGAACCCGCGACCACTTGCTTACGACGAGATTGCTCTACCTCTAGACCCACGTAGCCCCTACTTTCACTACTTGTTGCCCGTTAATTCCAACTACTAGCCCGGGTCCATTGAAATACACATACTTAAATAAACAAGATCAAAACCTCTATCATATAGACAAAAAGTCAAAAATTTTCTGCATCTCAGAGATTAGTTATAAATGCAAAGCACGAAAGATTACCTCTTAATTTAATCAAGAGATAAGAAAAGATGTAAGGTTGAAACATTGAAATTTGTTAGCAACTATCTTGACGGAACTTGGCATTTTTGTTGCTTCTTAAGGCCGCCAAAAACAAAGACAAAACATGAAAAAAAAATACTCATTTAACTTTGTAAATTTTTATGAATAAAACAATGCAAACCACTAAAAGAGAATGAAGAAATTGAATAAATAAATAAAAGTAGGAAATGCATTCAATTAGGAGAAATGCATTAGTAGATGATAAAAATGGAGTTTTTTTGCATCTTTACTTTTGTTTTAAGGAAGTAATAGGAAATTAAATAATTTTCAAATCAAAATAACTGCTACTCGTTCGGGGAAAAATGTATCATTTTTGGAAAAACATGAGAGAATATATTTTCTTTGCAAACATCCTATCCTGCATATCTTCCCTCTTAATTTATTAAAACTCCATTTATTAATAAAATGGGTTTCAGTTTCAACTAGAATTTCTGGGGCGTGGGAACGTGTATAATTATATAATCCGGATGCTACCAATGTTATGATAATTACATCAACAAATGTGTGAAAAATGCTTCGTGGCCCAGTTTTTCATTCTTAAAAATAAAGATGCAGCAAAATATTTGACTTTTTGCTAGTTAGATAACTTTGACCTACATCTGATGAAAAGTAAAGTTTGCAGCAAGGAAAATGACATAATTACTCGAAAAGAAAATTTTTCCATGCCTCACTGAAACACTTATCAATCTATATCATTCAGAATACATTTATCGCTTTCGCCAAAGCACCTCTTTTCCTTGGTTCGTGAGCAAGTTCATTAAAGTGAAAGAGAAAAACATATTTGGAGGAAAGTTTTGCTAATATAGCCATTGAACTCATTAAAGGATGCGGCTTTAAAAAAAAACTAATAAAATATCTTTCCATATTTTGATGACTCTTTTTTTTCTCATTGTACCTGAGGATATACAGGGTGCCCACAAATAACTGACGGTTCAAAAAAAAAAAAAATACTGTAATGCAAATTTTTCTATGATGATAAAATAAATGTTAAATGAAAGTAACATTATTGTTAATCAATGTTTAAGAAATGGTTTCTATTTTTGCGCCTTTAACTGTAACCACAGATGACAATCTTTCTGGAAAGGCTTTTGCAGCGACACGCACCTACAGAGGCACTTTTTCACGGGCACATTTTATTAATTTTTTTATTCGTACACTTCGCTTTTTCCACTACTATGCCTTACTTCTATACTACCCGTTTCTTTAAACAATTTTAAAGTTCTTTATTAATCTCTTTGACACATTTCCATACTTCTATTTTTTTAAAAAATCACAATTTCGCTTACCTTTTAAATGCATTTCGAGAATTAAACGGCTTTTAGCGTTCATCTTGATAATACAAAGAATGAAACGGATTTTAATTCAGAAATCGTCTGCACTATTGCTCATAGAATTAAACTAAGTCTATTATGTGTTGCCAATAATAAACACATCTTGAATGTAAATTATGTACAGATAAATTTTGCAGTCAGTTATTTCTGGGCACCCTGTTTTTAATAATGTGGAGCCAAAAAACGAACGGATTTCTCACTGCCGTCGGCATCGGTGGGATTTCTATTTCAGAATTATTAGCGATAGACACGATTCATATTGCTGCTATCTGTTGTGCACTCCAATCGTGGAGCAAAAGCTAATTTTTAAGTATATAGTTTCAATTTGAAAAAAAAATTTCAAATTTCGGATTGAGTTTTAATCTGATTTTTTTTTTTTTCAAAAAATCAAACTTTGAAAGAGTTACAAAAGTTAACTTTTTATAGTCCACTAGTCGTAGCAATCACATTCAGTAAAACATTCTTAACTCTCTAACATTTAAAACAAAAAAGAAATCATTCTTCTACGACAAAAATTGACCGATTTATGACGTTTTGAAAAAATCAAGATTTTGAAGGAGTTTTTCTTTCTTTTGATGAGTTATTAGTGGTAATTTTCCTTTCAAGAGTTCCAAAAAGGAAACATGTAGGAAATTTTGTATTTTGTTCTGTGGGTTAGACGTGTTCATTTACTGAGTGGCTGCACGACTATTCGTTTAAAATAGAAAGGTAAATAAATGTTCACAATTGGGGTTTTTATGGTATGAAAATGAATTTTTCAATTTTTATAGATAATCTTTCCATGTCCTTTCAACGACAAGCCAGTTTTGAACAAGTTTTTTTCGTCAAAATAAACTACCGAGGCATCTTTAATTATTTTGTTTCTCGTATTTTCACAAAATACCATAAATCAAATCTATCACAGCACTGGAAATTAAATCATCACGCTTCAAGAGTTCAGCCATCCTTACACCCCCCCTCCCTCCAGTAGCTTGCTTATCAAGACTTGCATATAGACAGAATTTCTTTACTGTGACGAATACACAGCTTTAATCTCCGAAGAAAAAAAATAAATAAATAACCCACTTAATCCTACGTATTAGTTCTTCCTTTTAAAGAATAAGGTGATTTATATCAAAAACATGACAGAGAAACATAACTTATTTCGACTTCGAAAATGTAATTCTTCCTTCGTAGAATTCGAAACCGAGAAAGTTGAACAGCTACTTCCTGAATGAAAGTCTTAACTTTTTGGTACCGGCAGGGGAAGAAAATAATCTTTAAATTAGTTTTAAAAGCTAACAAAAACGCTTTATTACTTATCATTATATCACATTAACATGTGATATAGCTTAGCCTTTAGTATTAATAAAAGTATTAAATACAGTACTTTTATATTTGCAAAGAAGGTGAATTTATCTTTTATTCAGAGTTACATACAAACAGCTGAAACACTTATAATAGATCAACATGTAGTATAGTTTAGCCTTTAGTATTAATAATAGTATTAAATGTATTACTTCTATATTTGTAAAGAACGTGAATTTAATATTTTATTCAGAGTTACATACGTAAAAACAAACAAACCCACATGTGAAACTATTAAAAACGAATCCCTCCTTGGGTATTTAAAGCTTATTTGCATTGAAGAACTATATTTCAGGCGTGGTGTACTCTATAAACTTCTTCATAAACATTTGGTCGTTGTCTTACTGAAATGGAAGTCAACTATAAAACTTTCTCTAACAAACGGAATTTTTTTTTGACACTGATTGGTAAGCAACATTTAACTGCGAATATCAAATTTTGAGTAATTTGCTTCTCAATTAAAACTGAGAAAAAATCACTTCGTTTAGTGAAGAAGTTTTTTTATTATTATTTTTGCATATAATATTTAAACTGGCCTCTGATGCCGTGACAATTTTATTAAAATATTACAGTATGACCTAGTAAGAAAAAAATCACGTTCTAGAAAATAAAAATTTGAACTTTTAATGAATTTATGGGAAAAATTATCTAAAATCATGTTACAAGTTAATGAAAAATTAATCCAGTTGAAATTTTACCCTGATATTTAAAATTTAAGCTAATAATTATTCTGTAGTTTTATGCTGCCCATAAAAATTCATTTCATTGCTGTTTAAGGGCTTTTCAAAAGTGAAATAATAATATTAAATTCTACTTAAAGTAGAATTCTCTTCGTTTACCGTAGTTTTATGTGCAGAGAAATATCTAATAAGTTATTCCTTTGAGAAAAGTTGTTTCTCACGCACCTTCGTGAATACACTCCCCCAGTTTTGAAGGCTTGTGTACACATTTGAAATCATGAAAATCGACCAATATATCAAATATATTTTTTTATTGTCTCAAATTTTTTTCCATTCTGTTAGCTTTCAAGCAATACTAAGCTGTTGTTAATATTTGTAATATTTTTCGAGTTACTGCGGGTTTTCTCGAGGTGCTGCCCTTGCTGACACAATGTGTTTCTAAATCTCTTAATTCAATTTCTGAAGAATTGTCTTTTTAACAACTGACGCAACAAGGAAGGGAGTTATAAGTTAAACGTATCTGTGTATGCGTCTGTGGTACCGCACAGCCTAAACGGATAGACCGATTTGTTTGTTTTTTTTTTTTTTTTTTTTTTTTTTTTTTTTTTTTTTTGTTTGAGAGGTAAAGCGATCTAGAGTGTTCTTAGCTAGGTCGCGTTTTCGAATGACATTAATTAACAAGAGTGCCTGAAAAGTGTAAATACTGAAGTCCAACACAACGTCACTGCATCAAATTTGCGAACACACAAGCGAGCAAAAAAGTTGTTTTCCTGCTCTTTGTTTTATTATCTGTGCAGGTAAAAACATCGGACTGCCTTCTGATGGCGACTGAATAACTGAAGTTATCTTTTTCGTTTTTATACATATGTAACTACTTGATTTGTTTATTACTGCTTCAAATTCTTTTACAATAATTGTAATTGTGAGGCGAAATAATAAATGTTTACGTATAGGTGTGTGGAGAATCGTTTTCATTCGCTAAACGCATGAAAGGGAATGGGAAATACTCAGCCCCAATGCAACGAATTTATTTTACATGTATATTAAAGACATAATTAATGACTTAATCTAAACGTGCAGCCTATATTGAAAGATAAATTGAAAGGATGTGACTATAATCTATTCTAATATTTGTGTACACACACACACACACGCGCGCGCGCGCGCGTGTGTGTCCCTTTTCTATATTAGAAGATATTTTGATTATTTTTCTGAAAATCATGCTAAGATTCAGATTTGTTCTCAGATTTGTTGATAAAAATCTTGTTTGTTAATGTATTGTTAGTAACGAGTGAAAACTTGGTGCTACTAAAGAAGTCAACAACATGTTTATGATGCTATTCGTGCGAAAATATTGAAGTTGTATTGCATAAATTTAAAGAACTTCCTGTTTTTTTTTTAATCCAGGACAAATCTGCCAACTGTGGCCCCTACCTACTTGCTTTCAAGGTTATATATTGAGTTTCAGCTAAAAAACGCAGAAATAGGGAAAATTCATCCCTCACCCCCGAAAAAGATGTCTCCCGGGGTAAATACCATGGTTTGTTCGACCCTTCATTCGGCGTTCTATATAAGCATTTCTTCCGAAGGTAAGCATAAAATAATGCGATATAAAGGAGCAAAATTTTTTTATCGCTCAAAAAATATTCAATGCTCCGGGAGAGATGTGAAAGCTAGGAAAATAAAATCGGAGGGGGTGGGGTACAATTAAACTTGGGAGGGTAATATGATTAGTTTTAATCCTCTCTTACTGTCAGAAAAGGAAAAATTCTTAGTTTCGGAAGTGTATACATTTCTAAATCCACCCTCTTGGATGTGCCATTGCTTAAATCTATAAATAAGTTTTAAAACTTTTTAAAAAATATGCATATCTAAATATAATGGAAAACTTGTTTTCAACGAAAAAGGATTTCATATGCGTGTAAGGCAAATTTTATATAAAATTAGTGTTTCTTTTTTTTATTTTGACACCACGAATTACCTCCAGGGCCGCGCCGTGCCAATGTGCAAAGCCGTGCGGCGCACGGGGGCGCCAGAGCCTAAAAGGCGCCGAGCTCTACCGACCAAAAAAGCTCCAAACAAAAAAAAAAAATTTTGAATGAAAAATCCAAATAAAAATATAAAATTGAACTCTTCATTAGAACGAACTCTGGCGATGAAATTATATTGCTCAATGAGCCAAGCAATCCGTCTCGTTACCTACCAATAAAGGAAAAATTATTGCCTTGTTGGTGTCTAAACAAGCTATTCAAAAGCTTAACCTTTTACTCTGGAAACACGAGATGTCAATGCGTACATCAGCACTTTTCTTCCGAATGAGGCGCCGGGTAACCTATTTCAGCATCTCTATAACGTTATAAGCAAAAAGAGTCCAAGCAAATCTTCTGCTCTTCAATAGGTTTCTTCCTTCCGTTGAAGCAATACTACGTAATATTTTCTCTAGTGCAATGTATTTTAGGATTTTAACACTTGTTCGTGGTGATTCGACTGCTTATGTTATCGTACATTAAAAAAAATACGGTAAGCATATTTGCATGTTATTTACTTGTGCGTAATATTTACATATTATAGACAACAGTTTAGGTCAGAGGTTCCCAACCTGGGGGTGATTTGGCTCCTCAAAAGGGCGGTAACTTCTTGAAGGGCGATAGGGGAGCGATGAGTATTTAGAAGAGAACACAGTAGCAATAAAAGTGTAATGAAAATCGAAATTGTAAACATGTACGAAACCGGTTGTTCAGAGTTCGGGCAATTAATCCCAAGTTAAGAGAGAAACAAATTAAAGTTCAAGAGCTTCCTACTTGCACCTCGGATGCACCTTAGAAAGTATTTTGTCATTCATTGTCAATTTTGTGAATTTTCACATTTTCAATTTATTTTCTTTCAAATTTTTAGTTTCAGTGATTTTAATTCCGCCAGATTCTAGAGTAGAAAGGCAAATAATTTCTTAAAAAAT
Source organism: Uloborus plumipes (assembly GCA_038373865.1). NCBI lineage: Eukaryota > Metazoa > Arthropoda > Arachnida > Araneae > Uloboridae > Uloborus > Uloborus plumipes. The sequence continues at coordinate 18,049 of JAXGGA010007822.1, read as the reverse complement.
GTACTTCTGTTTTTTGAAAAGTACGTCGATGATCTCAGTCAATTGTTACCCTTCGAATGCTTATGAGTTTGCTTTGTAAAAGAAAAAAAAATAAAGGTATTTTATTTCTGTTTATTATTTTAGTTTTAAAGTGATTGGTTATAATTGCTTCATTGCGTACATTTTACTTCAAGTTAAAGTTAGGTACTTTTATGTTTAATAATATTGATGTTTAATTGCGCCAAATGCATGGTTTCTTCGAGGAAGAAGAGGGGGGGGGGGGCGATAGGTGTCAGTCAGCGGCTTGAAGTGGGCGATGAGCACAAAAAGGTTGTAAAACACTGGTTTAGGTAAACTTTTCAGTTTCAAAAAGTAACAATTTGACCATAATCACACGATTATCTCCTCTTTGCTTCAAACACTAGTTTTTTTTAATTAAAAAAAACAGACCGTTGGACAATGCATTTGTATTTCATATTAAGTGTAATGCCTTTTTACTAATCCGGATTTTATTGGTTTTCCGAGAAAGATTTCAGTTTCCGATTTTAAGGGGAATGTCCTCCACTTTATACTTCAATTCGGAAATATAATCGGTACCCCGTTATCATATTCTGACAGACAAAAAAATGTGATTAATTTTTTTATCAAATGCAAATTTGAGAGATATTTAGAGCTACTTTAACTTTGATAGTTAAAATACTTCTTTTTCCAAAACACAATGGTGTATTCCAGGAGATATTGAACTCGAAATAACTTTGAGATATGAAGTAAGAATATACAGAGTATTCCAAAATTAAATATTTGTCATGCTCCGATTTTTGGCTACACGAAAAACCGGACGTTACGCTTGATAGGAATTTTCGTGAATCTGAAAACTTTTTATGAGTAGTATTTGACGAGTAGTAGTTTCGTTTTATAAGCAGTAGTTAAAATTCAGAGTTATTCCTATATTTTTCTAGTTAAATGTTTAACGATATTTTTAATCACTTAAATTGTTAAATGTTATTAATATTTTATTTTCAATGTCAAGATTTGCACATTTCAGCTTACAAATGTTTCTGTTGAATTTTTATTCTATCCAGATTGGCCACAATAGAATAGTCGCATCCTTTTCAATGGTGTTAGAGCACTTGACACGAGGTTTCGTATAGCTCATGTCGAAAACGTCGTTTTGTTTTTACTCCCAATTTGCTGAGTTATTTGCAGCAAGAAATTCGTGTGTGTGTCCTCTCGCACGTGCCGATTTTTTAGATAATAATTGTAAATAATAATAATTAGTATTGACTTTTAGCAAATTCACACTTTTTAAATTTTGTAATTATTTATTTACGGTAAAATGATGAAGTCTATTTGGGCCACAGTAATAAAGGAGTGTTATTTGAGATAAAATATTAGTTTGAAATGATTGAGAGTTGACTTCAATTCTCGAAAACCAGGCCGTCGTTGGAGGGGAGGGGGCGTTGAGAAATCAATATATTAACAGTCGGCGATGTTTTTGTTGTTTACAGATAAAATTTGCGCTCTTTGACCCCGCTCCCAAGACAACTTTAAAACAATGAGATTGTCTAGGTGCTAATTTTAGCGCATTTATTTAACTCCCAAAAGAAATAAAAATAGTCAGATAAATATATATATTTTTTTGTTTAATTTGGAACTTTTTCTGTACTAAAAGAATACACAGATCTAGTTTCACACACCCATTGCATGTTTTCCTTATAAAAAAAAAATAATTAATTAATCCACTTCGAAATAAGACCCTAAGAAAAAGATCATCAGACAAAACGATCTTGGAGATTCGGGTAAAACGGTTTGTTGGACCATTTTACTCGTTGATTGCGTTACATGAATGATTTGAATTTGACACAAAATAAATTTTAGCCATATACTTTTTTTAAATTCAACTGAAAAACCTACTATTTTAGTTTGAGCTTCTAAAATTTAATATTCTTTATATTCTAACACTTATAACGAAATAAATTTTTCGAGATATTAAAAAAAAAACCTACTGCTTAAAAAATAGAACGAAAGTTGATAATAATCATTTTGAAAAAAATGAAAATATAATGTTATGTGTGAAGGAGTTTTTCGGAATTTGGAAGTACTTTTTAGGGGGGGGGGCATTATCGGCGAAACTTATTTTTTCTAAATCATATTTGTCTATAAAACATCACTGCTGATGTTAACTATCGAACGTCACTGCATAAGGCGCTGAGAAGACATTTGCACGAGGGCGCCGATCAGACTTGGCGCGGCCCTGATTACCTCCCTGTGTGTGATACCCTGGCTGCCAAAATATATCGAAGAAAAAAGTCGAAAGAAATAATTAATTTAAAATTTTTATTTTGATCATAACCAATCATAGTGTACAAAAATTTAAAAAAGAACAATTTACACAGACATGATGGCAACACACTGGAATGCTTTCCTTGTACAGTAAGAAAACAAGTACAAAATGCATAAAACAGTTAGTAAATATAAATGCATAAAAGTATTTAAATACCACATGACAAACATAAAAAAATACAAATGAAAATAGCATTAAATTAACTGCTCAGCAGGTGAACAATGACAATAGAGTAAGCACAAATTCGCAGCACAAATCCTGAGCTAGTAAAAGTCCACTAATAGAAATCATATTTGAAAAGATTATTTTAGACAACGTTCATAAGATATTTAAAAGTGATAATAAAATCCTTTTCAGTTTTCTGATATTTTATTGAAATAAAATGATTTTCATATGTATTTAAAGATTGTAGTTTCCGAAATTTGTGACAGTTTTCTTCATTAAATATTCAAATAATTGGTTCCCACATTGTGGAAAGAGGTTCAAACGAGGGTACGATGAACGCCTAACGTTCCGTCTGAAATATATTAGATAACAATCGGAAAAAAAACTTCATCCATATGCGTTTATTTACGCTTTAATATATATAGAATTATTATGATGAAGAAAAGTTAATTTTGAGGTGAAAAACTCATACGAAAAAACTACTACTTTGAATATATGTTTTGCGTTCCATGAGTAAGAAACTTTAGAATTTAATTATAAAATACACCATGCCATTACGACAAAAAATTATGACAGCTGATTTTTTATCGTTATTGAAAAAAGTTCCTTCTCTTAAATTATTTCATTTATTGACAATCTAATACTCGAAATGGACATAAAAAGGTGTTTGCGAATAGATCTACCAGAGATATTGCACCGGGCAATGCACTAGAAGAAACACATCATGCTTCAAAGGCCTCTCCCCGTTTTAAAGGTAAAATAAATTCATCAAAAACAGAATAAGTAGTTTTTGTTAATACAGTTTATATCATTTTACGTCAAAAACTCTTAGAGAAAAAAAATCTTTAACATAAATGACAACAACACGTTTTTTCAAAGCACTTGTCTGACTATTAGAGTTTCTAAAATTTTGCTCTGGCTCAAATGTTCCAAGCCACTATCACTGCTACTATATTCTGCAACAATGTCGATAAGTTGATCTGTGCTGCAAATATCATTTTCTTTGGCTTAGCCAAACGTACCAGCGGTTGGATATTTTCATGCTTACGTTTTTTTTTCCTTTTTTACTTCTACAGCTTTGAAAGTCAAGTTATAAATTTGTGATATGCATACTCCTGCAGTTTGTGTACCATAATTACTTGCGCAGATCGAATAATGTAGTTAACATGAAAAAAAATATTATGCTGTTGCAAGGAATAAGTGCCAGCTTATTTAGATATTTAATTTTTTTTTTAAGTTCATACTTGACTAGGATTTTTGTTACAGCAGTTTTCAAAAAAGCTAAAATTTGAAACGTTTTATTTCATTAGGACCTTTTTTTGTTCGGTATGACAGCGTTTTAAAATATTATAAGTATTATTCGTTTCATCTGATAAGAAAACAAAATGAAAATGTATACTGGCGTAGGTTTCAAATAGTATGCCTCAGAATTAAAAACATAATTTTTAAGGTTCAGCCACAGTTAATAGAAGTTCTTGATATAATAATAAATGTGAAATAAATGTCTTTTCAGAATTTGAAAGAAAATCCTTAAAGAAAAATCGCTTTTGCGTAGCTTGTGTACTTATTCTTGTTTTTCTTCTATTCGTTCTGACTCAATAGCTGTATCGATCCTTGGAGTTGAGAGACAAGACTTTGACTCCAATATATGAAAACTCCTACAATATGATAAACATAAATGACGCCACAAATGAAATCTATGTACAAAAGAACTTTAGGACAACATAGGTACATTAACATATCAAGTATAAAAACTACAGAAAATGATCAAGCGTACAAAATTGCATATAAAATTTACCGGTTATTATACCCTTCATTTGTAGCTATTCGTAAACTATTTTGTAATATTTTTCATTTTCAAATCAAAAACCCTAATTCAGATATTCATGAAATAAATTTAAATTGTACGATTTCTAGTTTCAAGCATACAAAACTATATATAATGTGTGTATTTTAGAGCCCTCTGAAGTAACACAAAAATTTCTGACATTTTTTAGATGTAAGTAGTAAATGAAAATGTAGTTTTTACACATGCTCTTGTTATTGCACCATTTTCACAAAAGAAAACACAATAAACACATCATTTACAATGGCTTTCACAGTGTGGATGACCATCAACATTGGCATCTTCAACATGTGACTGGTGGACGGAATTGTTTTAGGAATGCTCTCGCTCTTCACACCCATCCGATTCCCCTGTTTCCACCATTGTTGTACGAACCGCCATTCTGCCAGTTAGAAGACTGTCCTTGGTGGTTCTTCGGCCACTGCACCCCACCAGAAGGTCCAGAAGCACCGTAGTTAGCCGGCCACTGAACACCGGAACCTTGATTACTACTCCACGGTTGAGTTTCGGAAGCAGCACCGTATCCACCGCCATCTTCACCGCCGTAGCCTCCATTACTGCCACCTCCGTAGCCTCCACTGCTTCCCCCACCGTAGCCACCACTGCTTCCACCACCGTAGCCTCCACTGCTGCCTCCGCCATAGCCGCCTCTATTGCCACCCCCGTAAGCTCCACTATCTCCACCGCGATGCCCTTCGTTGTTTCCGCCATATCCACCTTCGTTGCCAGTACTGTAGTGGCCATCACTTGCTGCTCCGTATCCGTCTTCGCTTCCTCCATAACCACCATCGCCTCCTCCACCATATCCGCCTTCACTACCTCCTCCATATCCACCTTCGCTTCCGCCTCCATAGCCGCCTTCACTTCCGGCTCCATATCCGCCCTCGCTTTCGCCTCCATATCCACCCTCGCTTCCACCGCCTCCGTATCCGCCCTCGCTGCCACCGCCATATCCGCCATCGCTTCCTCCTCCGTAGCCACCGTCGCTTCCGGTGTCTCCCTTTCCGTACCCGCCCCCATCTCCATAGTTGGCTGCTTGTTGTTGAGAACCTCTTCCGTAGTTCGACTCCCAGCCTTGTTCACTTCCTCCTCCGTATCCACTGTTCCATCCGCCGCCTCCACCTCCATATGGAGAGCCTTTGTCATTTCCGCTGCTGCCCTTGTTATCTGGATACCACCCTTCTCCTGATTGTCCACCATAAGCGGGCTTCTTGATATAGACTCTGCAAAAGAAATTACACATTATAAAAAACACTAAACAATAACATTTATGAATATTCAAACGACTAATGATTTTATTTCTGCAATTTATGATTTCTCCAAAGTACTTTTTTTTTTGGAATGGCATAACCGCCATATTCCTTTATCAAGCTTTATTGTTTAAAAGATTTTTTCCTCGCTATTTGTGGGAAATAAACTGACAAGTCACACGTGCAATACACCGTCAACTCGCTTAGTAAATCGAAGGACTGTAGTTTCGTGCTTGTTGGCATTCATCAGCTTGGAATGGGAAGTAACCGAGCTGGAGTTTGAAATCCTCTTTTAGAAACAAAGAGTGCCGAAAAACTGGTAGCTAATGTAAAATTAGAGCACTAGCAAGAGACCACGCATTGATACGGTACAGCTCGTAAATTTAAGGCAGAGCTCAGGTATAAAGCAGTAATAACTTACTGCTTTATAACAAGTTACAGCTCGGTTATTGTTTGAAAAATTACACTTTAAGAATTGGATACTGAATTCTTGCTGTCGATCGCAAATGCTTTGCCCAGGTCAACAAGTTTTTCAGATTTTTATCTCAGAATTTGATGATGGCACTGATTCTATAAAAGAAACAAACATATTTACTGTTTTTTCTTAAAACCTGATTTTTTTCCTTACAGAGTATGTACACTGTCCATTCATCAAGTAAGTGAATTTCGGCGGAATACAACGAAATTTTTAAACAAAGAGAATCAGGTAAAAATCTTTTTATAATCAGTTTACCGAAAATTTTTAAATAAATGTGATTCTTGCATATCCATTCTCTATAGGGAAAAAGTTATAGGTCATATAGAGTGTAGGCATTTTTCGTAAATTCCACGTCATTTTTAAAAGAAGAAACCGAAACCTCTTGTCTAATCACCTATTTATTGAAACCCAAACGAAGTGAACGTGTTAACTGACTGAGCATTAGTTGCACAAAATACATTAAAAAGTCATTTATGTTGCATCATTCTAAATATATTTTCAAATGCCAACATCCTATTGACAAATCATGAAAATTATCGGAAACAAAAAGTATGTATGGCAAAGAAAAAAAAAAAACTATCAAAATGTTTACTCGCGGGTGTAAAGCACATTATAAACTGTCATAATAGGAAAGCAAACATGTCAGTCTGCACTATTTCAAAGCAAAAAAGAACAAAGGGGAAAAAAAGTGAGACGTGGGGGGGAGGGGCATCCCACTTGACATGAATCCGAACCTGCCTGCCGCGCATGCAGATTTCTCGCCTCCAAGATGGAACACTTCCATCTTTCTTCACCTTATCCACTGACCCGGTGATCTATCTCCAGAGACAAAAACAAAGGAGAAACGAATGAGAAGAAGATAGGATGTTATATCCCGGCGCCGCATCCATGGTCATGGGCAACAAGATAGAGAGAGACGGAAGTTCATCGACATACATACAAGCTGAGGAACTCTCAGGCATCGAGCTAGGTCACTCTGATTAGGGGCATGTCGACTGGATTCCCGCCAGCTGAGAATTTTCGACGCATGTTTCGGCGGAGGATTTTCACCGCAGATTGAGTGCCTGAGAAAATCGGGATGAAATCTCGGCGACGCCGACAGCAGTCAGTGACAAATGCCACTTTTTTCACGCTGGATTAGTTCTGGCATCCAATGAGGAGATGAGCCAGCCAAACTTACATGACGTAGATGCTTATGAAAATTTTTAAAAGTACAGCAGCCAACATTGAATAACGAAAACTGGTCTCGCTTATGAATAAGATTCGGGAGACAGCGTGAATACATGCAGCGACAAAAGCTTGAATGTGAAAGGAATTTTTTTAATTTATAAGCAGAATTTTAAAAATAAGCCTGTATGAGACTCGAAATGTACAAATTTTAGGACGGGTGATGTTTAAAAATAGGTTTAAGTTTGTTTTCTCTCATAAGTGATGGGAAACATTCCTTGCGACAGATAAAAATTTCAGAAAAAATTGGAAGCGTTATACAGCATTGTTGGGAGGTAAAAATTTTTAAAAAGAAGGAAAATCAAATTAAAATGTTTAAAAAATGATCGCAGATAGAGATGAGTCGGGCTCGGCCCGAGCCCGAAAGCCCGAGTCCGAGCCCGAACCCGAGACGGACTCGGGCCCTTTAACTTCAAGCAGCTTTCGGGCTCGGGCGGGCTCGGGCTCGATTTCATATTAAGATAGTCAGTTTTTATACAAATACAACGTTCACGGAATAAAATATTGGGTACTTAAAGAGCGTGAGAACAGTTTTTCTTAATGGCAGAATTGCTTTGTTCAGGAAGATTTTCAGAGAAATGACATCTATCACCTTATCTCACACTCCCATACATCGTTTCTCAGCTTCCGCACATCGGGAAAAAATTTAAATAATAATAATAATAATTCAAAGAGATAGCACCCACTTATAATATATTTGCAATTGCTATTACGATAAACCATATGACAGTGCATCCCAAGTGGAAATTAAAAATATATATATTGATGTTTCATACACTCGGGCTCGGGCCGGGTCGGGTTCAAAACAAGACAATATCACTCGGGCTCGGGCGGGCTCGGATTAAAAATTCTCGGGCTCGGGCGGGCTCGGGCCTTCAAAAGTGAGCCCGAACTCGTCTCTAATCGCAGACATAAAATTTTCATATTAGTGTATAAACATGTTTCCTTTTTTGCTATCGCGATCGTCTCATTGTAGGAACTTTTCCTAATTATAATTACTGGAAGTTCCGTGTATAGAGATTTTAGTTTCTTTGATAAAGATTCGGGAGACATTAACTTCATTAGGGAGTTCGGGAGAAAGCATCGAAATTTAGGAATCTACTGTCCACAATTGATATATATCTTCATTGCCTCTTTTGTTTCAATAGCGTTATTAGATTTGTAACTTAATTAAAGAAAAAACTCTGAAAAATTGTGCAATTATCAGAAATTAAGAAATAATAACTATAAAAACCACTTAAATGAACTATTTTCCTGGTTCAAAGTTTACCTCACACGCAGAGTAACTTTAAGCTATGTCAGAAATATCACATGAAATAACAGAAAATTATAAAGCTCCAGATTTATATTGTACAGAATCACATGATTTCAGTACCTTATTATATTACGAAGAATATTACAACGTAGGACTAAAGACAACTCGCCAAGTTCATATGAAGCAAAGGAGTGTAAGTCGAAAATTAAACATTTGAAAGTAATGAGCACGAATGGTTGGGGACACTTTCATCTGTTTTGTATCAAGCGTTGGCGCTAGTAGCCTTGCTAGATACCGATGTGCTATATGATTTACAAAAAAATTAATGAAAGCCTGCCTGCAGTTTGAACTTTTCACGCGTTTTTCTTTAATAATTCCAATCACAACCATTTGCTTCTCATTGCCTTACATTAACAATCAGGACCACTTCCAAACAGCAACTTCAAAAATTATTGTATTTTATAGTTAGTTGTGCACAGTGTTACCGATTTAAAGTGAAAACTGGAAAACTGAGATTATAACCCTTGCATCAGAGTACAGCAAAACTGTGTCAGATATACTAAAAATTATGAAGTTCTAAGAGTTAACCACACAACGGTTTAAAGTTACCTCAAACTACTGTAGCCTTATTAAATATGTTTCGAAAACAAGTATTAATAACTGTTGGAATGCACGTACTATTTGCTTCACATGATGTGAAATCTCTGATTTTTTAAACAAACTTTAGCTCTAAAAGTTAAATTTTCCTTAACGAATGCATAAAAAATTAACCTCATTTAAAGCTTTGAGAGTTATGCCATGAAAAAAAAATCCAACTTTTAAATGCTATTGAAAGGTCAAATAAATGAAAGCCGCAACACTGCGATATCAAGTTGACTGCATTTGAAATTTACGAAAATAAGAAAAACTGAAACTATTTCGAAAAGTTTTTAAAGCCGAAGCCGCATTCATATTCCTTGGAACTTTCGATTTTACAAATTACTTCAAACAATCTGTTGAACTACATAAAAATGCAAGGCCATTACCAGAAGCGCACAAACAAATTATTGGTAACACAGTTTCATCTGCAGGAAGTTTCGAGTGCGTGCATGACTAAATAGGCTGAAACTGAAACGTTAAAACAGCAATCTAGTCTTTCAAGTTCAAAAACATAGCCCGGAGCGGATGTTTTTAAAATTGTATTCAAGTTTTAGAACTAGGTGTTAACGATCTTTCACTTCTCTTCCTCCTATATTCTCCGGCAGGGAAACGTGACGTCTGCAGAGAAAACGTTCTGGCACATTTCCATTGTCTTATCATCGTATCCAGTGACTCCTTTCGCGATGGCCAAGGTCGAAAGTCTTTCCTCGTCGATCTCTAGGGTCAGTTTCGAATCCGTTTTAATCGAGTATTCAAATAATGGAACAAGCCCACACGACGGATTCGAATCGAAAATTGGGATGGAGGATGAAATGTGGACCGATTGGAACGTCCCGATATTTATCGCTGCTCGTGCGGATTAAATTTCGTGTTACATTGTTGTTCGAAACAATATGAAATGGATCCTCACTCGGAACGCCGTGTTTGCTCAATAGCACTCGGTTTTTCTACGTTATTCAGTTCATCAGTTGTACTTTGATAGCTTTGTTGTGTGAGCAAACTTTTTGTTCTATTTTATTATCGATAAGAACAGCACATCATCCACAAAGTTTCTCCAAAAAGAAATGAATATTTTTTTTAACCTAGATTTCTCTTTTTGCTTTAAATTAAATTTTAAATCGTTTCGAAGACATTTTTAACGGTTATTCGTTTAATGTAAAAACAAAATAAGTATCTTTAAATCAAAAGAAAATTGCTGGTAAATGTTGTCAAATAAATTTTTCCAAGCTGCGAGACTTGATATTTCAGTAATTTTACTAGGGGAGTCTTGTCAATGAATAAACACTTCGAGAAAAATTTTCTTTTCAGAAAAATTGTAAATTACATAACATCAAGCAAAGCGAATTTCATCAAAATAATTTTCGTAAATTACAAAACTTTTCCATTACCAAATATTTTATTAAACTTCAATGCTTAAGAAAGTAAACTGTTAAATTTGAATAGATACGAATTTTTCTAGTCCGTATAAAAGACTTTCGGAAATTATTCTTAAATGTTAGTACACGTTGATTATAAAATTATTTTGAGTTAATACACTGCGCAGTAACAACTCTTCTATTTACAGGACATAATACCCAGTACACATAGAGCTCCTTAGAGATTGTTCGTGGGTAATGTTCATTTTTTAAACACTTTTGGCCACACCTCTCCCTTCATGTCGCAAACTGACACACTTCTCTTTACTCCCCTTGTCATATGTCACTTTATTTCGCAAAAAAATATTCTTACAAGAGATACGTGATGCCGCACTAATTGTTATCCTCTCCATCTCCCTGTCACAAACTGACACAAGTTCACGAAGCCCCCACCTCTTCAAAATGTTACATAATTTATGAATAACTCCTTTTTGAAAGGTTTTACTGTATACAGAAAAAAAAGATAATGTCTGATCTCCTTAGGTATAATACATTCCACGCATTTACGCATGCGGCAGATCTTCTCTGATCTTACCAAAATAGGGGTGTTAGATAAGATAACAATAAGGGGAAGAATAATAAAGAGCATTTTGAGCCGTATCAAACAACGTGGAACGATGCTAATTTCAGATGCATAGCTTAGTTGATTGTGTCAAAAGGATATACCAAATGCAAGTTTCAAATTGCAAACTTCGGGAAGTTATCACCCACAACCCATCTACGCTTTTTTAAGTGGAACTGCTCGCGAGTGCCAGGCGCGGTTTTCACGGACGGACAGTACAATTTAGAGCTGAATATTTTACACTTTTAATACTTTTAGTAGTCATTCAAACAGAAAAACCGTTAACATGTGTATCATAAAAGAAACTAGCAAAAAAAAAAAAAAAAAAGGAAACGACTTTAAAATGAGATGAAGCCGCTCAAAGGCTTTCATTATGAAAGCGTTCGAATTGCTTCACACATATTTCATGCTTTTGTTTTCTTAAAAAGGCATCCTAAAGATTAAGCACAAATCAAAACAGTGTTATCTAAGTAGGCAGGATGAAAAGTTAAAAGCCATATTCACTAAAGCGAAACAACGGAGAAACATGAGCCTTAAGGATACACGCGGATTTATCTTGTTAATTTATTTGCCTTTCCGACAACTAGCTGAGATTATTTTCACGCTTCATAAAGTGTAATGTACTTCTGCTTGAGAAAATGCTAAAAAAAATATTTTCTTTTCAAAATTTTGATTTCAAAGTTCGACGAAAATTTTGCAGCTCGCTGCCAAATTTTGATCACTTAAACAGATTTTCAACTAGGATTTCAATCATGACTAGAAATAAATGATTTAAAATAATCCTTAGATAAATTTTACAGCTAAAAACATAATTGATGAAAATTTTGACTAATTTGATTTTCTTCACTTCAAAAAGTAAATTAATCTTTGTTCATTTTATTTCACCTTGTTTTGCGTAACTTTGTGTTACTCATCGTAGTTTTCAAAAAATTACAGTAGAACCAAATAAATCCGGACTAATAGGGGATCCAGGTAGTACGATTTAATGAAAGTAGAAATTAGATAAAGTAACGTATAAATTGAGCCAAAGTACATAAGCAAAATACTGTACATAGTAAATTTTTATTTTGAATTCAAGAGAATGAAATAGAAAACTATTTAAGAGAAAATTGAGTTTATTATTAATGTACCTAGTATGTAACTAGGACTGCAAAAATATATTATTGCGCTTACTCGACTCTTATCTATGCAGTAATTGCATCTTAATTTGTATGGATTAAGTGAATTTGGCTTGGGTAATTCATCCGAATTCACGGAGAAATTTCTGTTAAAAAAACCTAATGCAAGCGGAACAAGGCTGCTCTGTAATAAAACAAAAAGCCCTTTTAAAATTTTGAGCTCTGGAAATGTATCAAAAAGTTTAACCCTTTTTAAATAAAGTATACTGGTCACATTTTTATTTCAGAAGACAAAAAATATAAATGAGAAAAACTAATTACAATGTTTTTATATTTTAATGAAAGTCGAATTTTTACTTAGTAGGCAACCACCAGGGAATAGTATATAATAATGAAAAATATCAAATAGGTAGCGACCGAAAGAGCATCGCGAGGGATGCTTTCAATTTATTTACCCTAGTACGCTCGTTATCGAGATATAAGGTTTTAAAATCCGACACATTTTTTTAAAAGCCAAATTTAAACACTTAGCAAGAAATTGACCATGTAATTTCACTGTCTTCATGTGCAGAACATCAATCTACAAATTATGTTATAGATGTGTATTATTACTCACAGAATCACGCTAAATTTATCAACTTTTCTCTAAGGCAGGGATTCAAGTGAAACAGGCCATCGCAAATTACAATCGCGACTGGAAATGAATTACATTAGAACGTTTCTTGATAAAAACATCGTGACGTCAGCGTGACGTTTGCCTATGAAAAACGAGCTAGATAAAACGTCACAGCCTACTTGGCGAATAAGAGGAGATCGCTGAGTGCTTGTGAGCTCTGATTCCCTGCCTTAGGCAGGGATTCAAGTGAAACAGCACTGCGATCGCTTCGAATTGCAATCGCTACTGGAAGTGAATTACATTATCATCAACTTAACTTGGCATGACGTCACTACGGGTGGAGCCAATAAGAGCTTACAAGCACTCAGCGATCTCCTCTTATTCGCCAAGTAGGCTGTGACGTTTTATCTAGCTCGTTTTTCATAGGCAAACGTCACGCTGACGTCACGATGTTTTTATCAAGAAACGTTCTAATGTAATTCATTTCCAGTCGCGATTGTAATTTGCGATTGCCTGTTTCACTTGAATCCCTGCCTTAATTACAATTCTTTTGTGAATTTATCGTCTGTTGTGTTTCACATTTAATATTTATCTATTTAGGATCGTCTGCAATTTTATATTTCTTTGTACTATTTAATTTAATTTACGTCTGCGCTATTTATTGTTTTCTGAAATGGCAACAACAAAAGAAATGAGATAGAACAGTTAAAATATGTTAATGGAAGTGAATGCTATTTTTTTTCTCGCCCGTTGTTGACAGAGAACATAATTTATATTTTATGGATTTATGAAATTAGAAGTCTCTTGTTTATGAATTTATTGAATCTTGTTATAATTTACTTGCAGTGAAGACATACCTTAATTTATTAAAATTTCAAAGCAGTGGAAGGGAAGAAACACCTGGAAAATGCCTCATTATTGTAAGGTACTGTACTAGTCATGCTGATATTTCTTTAAAAATCATTCTTTAATTTTACTATCAATTAACAACAAAGCAAACAAAACTAACATTTGAGAATGTTTATATTTTTCTGCTATCAAATAATAATTTCTCTTCGATGAACTAAGCAACTATTTGAGTTTTTGGAGCAGTTGTACAAGTTTTAGTGGTCACATTAACATTTTTAGGTGTCCTTGGGAAAATTGTTTTCCTACTTAGTCACAAAATGTTATATTTTTCTTTTCTTTCGTATTTTTCACTTTATTGATATCATTATTACTGTTTTTTATCATTTGTTGTGAATTTTATATAGTAACTGCTCTTATTATTTAGAACTAGCTTATAACTGTGTAATTTTTATGAAATTGTGTCGGTTTGAAAGACGGATTTACAGTAGATTGTTTTTTAATTGTTTAAAGACATGTTTTACCCAGCTGAGTGATAACATCAATGAATTTAACATAAAAGTCTTCAAAACTTTCTTTGATAGATGTATTGATAAAATGTATTCAAATAGTAAGAAACTTTCAAATAATATTTTACGTTTTCATGTTGAATGGTCGTAGTGTTTCAGCCTAGTGTTTTTTTTTTTTTTTTTTGTTAAAGTACTTATGAAAAGACACTAAAAAGAGTTTTCTTTAAAAAGATACGTAGGGAAAAGTAAATAAATATTTTAATCGTAGACGTAACGCTACTGTCAAATTTTGTGAGCTGAAGATATAGTGAAACATTACCATATTCCCTCTATTTGGTTAAATATTATGAGGCAATTCCACGGTGTCGGACGTAAAAATTGCGCAAAATTTATTCATTGACACAAAAAATTCCCAGCGGTGAATAATGTTGAAACTAATCAAAATATTGATTTTATACTTACCCATATATGTAGAATTATTAGGCACTAGCGGTACTCGCACGGCTTTGTCCGAGGTATAAAATTAAAAGGTTACTTGGTAATAAATTGATCTCGCAGAAAGAATACTCAATTTTAGTTATAATCCAATTGTAATTCTTTAAAAATATGATATAAAAATATGCCAAAAGAAAAAATAAGAACAATTTCGTTGCTTACAGAAACCAACAGAAATCTTACCAAAGTTTAAAAGAAAAAGGAAGTTTTCTTTCCTATCTTTAAAAACAGACTAATACATTTTTCGAAATGAAACATTTTAGAAAGAATGTTGTAATACCGCAATTCATGCAATATTTTTATAATTTACCGAGTTTTAATTCCTTAAAAACTGAAAAAAAAAGCAGGCGACTTTTTCCACAAGTTAAAATAGTTCATTTAACTAATTTTAATAAGGCTTGGAGTTTGGATTGCTACAAAAACAGATACATTTTAAAAATTATTAAGGGGAAAAGAACGAAACAAGTAAAGAAAATAAAAAAAGAACCGTGGTAACAACATGGAAAGTTTATTTCCGTTGAAAAAATAATTCATTTCATCTTTATTTTCAAATTTTATTCTCAAGCTTAACCATTTCAGAATCGTTTGGCTTGCTTTGGTCAAGGTAAGCCTTGAATTTCCAGAAATCTAAAAAAAAAAAAAATATTACAGCTCTTCTAATGCTTATAGAAACTTCAAACTGGCATCATTTTTAGCAGAAAATGTCAAGCTTTCGAATGACATAAGTCTTGAAAATGTGTTTCAAATATTTCTTTCCCATTCTATCGAATTTGTATGAAAAATGAGCTAAGAATTAGAATAGAAAAAGAGCGAAATAGAATTTTCGAAAAAACGCTTCATAGTGCACAACCCCATGCTACAAACTATTTTTGTGCCAAATTGTATGAAAATCGACAGAACGGTTTTGGCGCTACGCGCGCAATAGACAGACAGACAGAAAGAAATAAAGAAAGACAGACCGAAACAAGTAAAGGAAAAGACCAACCTTCAGCTTTATTATTAGTAGGATAGAGAAAAGATAAAAAGAATTTTTGAGAAAATTTTCGATTAAAAAATAAAACGCATTAAACTCTTGAGCAGATACTGAAAAATCAGACTTTTCGAAACGAAAATCTAAGAATCTGGTCATTGGTTGAATTTGCAATATTTTAACTACTTTTATTCCAAAGAGCAATGATGAAAGAATAATAACTTATATATATTTTTGAATATATATATTTTGTATTGGAATTAAGCTGCAAAATGTGGATTTTGGCTTTGGTACCGGACGAAAAATGTACAAAATTAGCTTAGCGTCAGACGTAAATAAAAGCTTTTAAAAGCAATTTAATTATTTTTTGCTGTAGTATTAAAGCTTGAATAATATGTTAAACACATTAAATGAGATATTTACATGCGTATACATTATTATAAATTAAAGAATTTCGGTAAATGAGAATTCTTCCTTACTTTCTATGGGGAATAAAATTAAAACTTTTTAAAAGACTTTTCTTCATGTAAAAGATTTTATCTACATTTTTAGCATCGTTTAAAACTACTTTCTGCCATATGTATTGCTAAAAGAACTTCGGTAAATGAGAATTCTCCCTTACTTTCTATGGGGAATAAAATTAAAACTTTTTAAAAGACTTTTCTTCATGTAAAAGATTTTATCTACATCTTTAGCATCGTTTAAAACTACTTTCTGCCATATGTATTGCTAAAACTTCACAATATTTTCTGATTATTACCGATCGTAGTTATAGAGACTGTACGTTAAATCTGTTATAGTTCCAATGTCCATGACGCCCCCATTCCAAATCTGACCTCCAGGGATGCTGATGGTGTTAAATATAACAATTCATAGCTAATATGTTTAAAGGCGTCAAAATGAATTGCATATTGTTTATTACAGTTTGGGGACAAAACTGACAGTCAAAAAGCCATTTGAAATCATATTTCCTATACATTAATTTAGTTTTTATTCCTCCCTTTTAATTATATTCGACTCTTAAGACCATGACAAAAAGAAATAGCATGAGGAAAAGGTTGCCCATTCCATTTCCAGTGCATTAGTTTCTAAAAACGCATCAGACGATTCATGCACCACTTAATGCATGATAAGATAAGGAGACATTTTTATGTAAGTAGTTTATTTAATAATACACTGCACCACATGAGAACAAAGCTTTTCATTCAGTTGGAAAGATCACCGTTCCATTTTGTGATCATTTATCGATTATAACCTTTCAGTTAATTAATACGTATTACTTTTTTTTGTTATTGGGTCATTCTCAGGTTATCAGCATCAGCCATGTAGACACTGTAATTTTTTTAGAAAATAAATTTTAATAAAATACGACAATTTATATATTTTTTACTTCCATTTTTTTCTCCATTTCCTCCTTTTTAATACACTTTTATAAGTTTCACACGTGGGCTTGCTTGTTTGTTTGTATGTATGTATCTTTGAATAAAAGATAAAACTCACGTTCTTTACAAATATAAAAGTAATGTATTTAATACAATTATTAATACTAAAGGCTAAACTATATCACATGTTTATGTATTATAAGTTCATGTAAACTTAGCGGATATTTAATAGTTTTTAAAAGCAGAGAAAAATCAGTTAGAGTATCATGAAATATAGTTTAACCTTTAGTATTAAGGATAGTATTAAGTGTATTGCTTTTATCATTGTAGAAAACGTGACTTTTATCTTTTAAAAATTTCTCAGAGCGACTTCAGAATTCAGTTGCACTTAGTTTAATTAACTCTGAAAGCGTATTTTTTAGTATTTTAAAACTATAACTCAATTTTTTTGTTTGATCAGATAAGTGGGGTTTGTGCGTAAGTAATTTGTGAAGGGCTAAAAAATATTTTGACCACTCCGTTATATATAGACTGTAAAGAGAAGCCTATGTAAAAACGTTTTAATCGTAAAGAATAGTTACCGTTACATAATAATCGAAAAGTTAAAATAAACATAAAATGAAACAGCGACTTTAAACTTATTCTGATTTCAATTCCGGGAGACAAAAAATACATTTCTTCGAAATACAAAAACAAATGTAATAGACTGAACATCAGTATTTACTACTACTGAGCTATACAACTTAGTCTTTTAAAAAATATTGCCAAATTTAAAGTTATTCTTTGTATATTTCTTAATTGAAAGTGAGTCACAAAAAGAGTTGGAACGTAAATAAAAGCATTTTTTAATTGTAATTTTCTTTTAAATTTTATTGTTAAAATTGGTTTTATGTGAAAGATAAACTTTGACTTATATTGTTGCTGCATTTTAGCGCAATTTTAAATCACATTTT